>JBAMJR010000023.1:335000-370000 GCA_038501785.1 Myoxocephalus aenaeus | reverse complement strand
CTACTACAACTACGAGTACTACTACTACAACTACGAGTATTACTACTACAACTACGAGTACTACTACTACAACTACGAGTACTACTACTACAACTACGAGTACTACTCTACAACTACGAGTATTACTACTACAACTACGAGTACTACTACTACAACTACGAGTACTACTACTACAACTACGAGTATTACTACTACAACTACGAGTACTACTACTACAACTACGAGTACTACTCTACAACTACGAGTATTACTACTACAACTACGAGTACTACTACTACAACTACGAGTATTACTACTACAACTACGAGTACTACTACTACAACTACGAGTACTACTACTACAACTACGAGTACTACTACTACAACTACGAGTACTACTACTACAACTACGAGTACTACTACTACAACTACGAGTATTACTACTACAACTACGAGTACTACTACTACAACTACGAGTATTACTACTACAACTACGAGTACTACTACTACAACTACGAGTATTACTACTACAACTACGAGTACTACTACTACAACTACGAGTACTACTACTACAACTACGAGTACTACTACTACAACTACGAGTACTACTACTACAACTACGAGTACTACTCTACAACTACGAGTACTACTACTACAACTACGAGTACTACTACTACAACTACGAGTACTACTCTACAACTACGAGTATTACTACTACAACTACGAGTATTACTACTACAACTACGAGTACTACTACTACAACTACGAGTACTACAACTACGAGTACTACTACTACAACTACGAGTATTACTACTACAACTACGAGTATTACTCTACAACTACGAGTACTACTACTACAACTACGAGTACTACTACTACAACTACGAGTATTACTACTACAACTACGAGTATTACTACTACAACTACGAGTACTACTACTACAACTACGAGTACTACTCTACAACTACGAGTATTACTACTACAACTACGAGTATTACTACTACAACTACGAGTACTACTACTACAACTACGAGTACTACTCTACAACTACGAGTACTACTACTACAACTACGAGTACTACTACTACAACTACGAGTACTACTCTACAACTACGAGTATTACTACTACAACTACGAGTATTACTACTACAACTACGAGTACTACTACTACAACTACGAGTACTACAACTACGAGTACTACTACTACAACTACGAGTATTACTACTACAACTACGAGTATTACTCTACAACTACGAGTACTACTACTACAACTACGAGTACTACTACTACAACTACGAGTATTACTACTACAACTACGAGTATTACTACTACAACTACGAGTACTACTACTACAACTACGAGTACTACTACTACAACTACGAGTACTACTACTACAACTACGAGTACTACTACTACGACTACGAGTACTACTCTACAACTACGAGTACTACTACTACTACGAGTACTACTACAACTACGAGTACTATTCTACAACTACGAGTAGTAGTACTGCAACTACAAATACTACTACTACAACTACTTCTACTACAACTACTACTACTTTTACAAAAGGTACTACTTATTTTACTGTGTCTGTGTGTGTTCAACATATCTTTGAGTATAAATAAAGTTGTGTGGTTTGAATGAGAATGAAGACGAGGATGATGAAGATGATGAAGGTCTCTGCTGACGGAGGAAAACAGGAAGTACCTTCAGATTAAAATGAGAGACGCAGCAGAACTCTGAATCTCTTTCACTCAGCAGAGGTCAGAAGTCCCGGAGGCCGGCCGGACCCTGAACGCATCACAGCCTTAAGTCAACACTGTAGTGAACCTGCAGGAACTCTGAGGAGCTGAGTCAGCCTCTAGATCTGACCTCTGACCCCACTGTGAGATGGACATAACCATTAATAAAGACCTGATGACCTCACTCACTCACTCACACACACACACACTCACACTCACTCACACTCACTCACACACACACACACACACACACTCACACTCACTCACTCACTCACACTCTCACACTCACACACTCACTCACTCACTCACTCACTCACACTCTCACACACACACACACACACTCACTCACTCACTCACTCACTCACTCACTCACTCACTCACTCACTCACACTCTCACACACACACACACACACACACACACACACACACACACACACACACACACTCACACAACACACTCACTGTCTGATGTTCACACACTGATGAAGACCATGAAATGCGGTTGAAAGCCCCTAAAGGAGTGAAAGGACCTGCAGGCTCTGAACCTCATTGAAGCTTTGCTGTTTCCACGACGACGAGCTGAGGAGCCAATGAGCTTTGGGTTGAAAACAAAAACTACAAAAGATTTAATTAATTCACCCAACATGTTTACAGAGAGAGAGCCAGGAAGTAGACTGAGCCAGGAAGTAGACTGAGCCAGGAAGTAGACTGAGCCAGGAAGTAGACTGAGCCAGGAAGTAGACAGACTCATCTCCTTACTCTATCTCTAAGGCTGAGCCCTACAGAGGAAACGCATCTTGTCCGACCCAGAGTTCATGATATATTAAATATACATATATATATATATTAAATATATATTATATATAATACATATTAAATGCATATATATATATATATATATACACACACACACACACATATACATATATTATATATGATGATGATGATGATGATAATAATAATAATGATGATGATGATGATGAAGAAACAGTCACCATGGTTACCGACAGAAACCTTCTGAAGACCGAATGAGACAAAATAAATATGTTTAATAAAAGTGAGTGAAAACAAGAGTACCGAACCAGCTGGAGCTCTTAAAGGGACAGTACACTGGACAGCTCTTCTCTTCTCTTAAAGGGACAGTACACTGGACAGCTCTTCTCTTAAAGGGACAGTACACTGGACAGCTCTTCTCTTAAAGGGACAGTACACTGGACAGCTCTTCTCTTAAAGGGACAGTTCACTGGACAGAGCTCACAGCTGGTCAACAAACACAACAATACAGATGTTCATGTAATAAAGATGTTCATGTAATAAAGATGTTCATATAACAGATGTTCATGTAATAAAGATGTTCATGTAATAAAGATGTTCATATAACAGATGTTCATGTAATAAATATGTTCATGTAATAAAGATGTTCATGTAATAAAGATGTTCATGTAATAAAGAAGTTCATATAACAGATGTTCATGTAATAAAGATGTTCATATAACAGATGTTCATGTAATAAAGATGTTCATATAACAGATGTTCATGTAATAAAGATGTTCATATAACAGATGTTCATGTAATAAAGATGTTCATGTAATAAAGATGTTCATATAACAGATGTTCATGTAATAAAGATGTTCATATAACAGATGTTCATGTAATAAAGATGTTCATATAACAGATGTTCATGTAATAAAGAAGTTCATGTAACAGATGTTCATGTAATAAAGAAGTTCATATAACAGATGTTCATGTAATAAAGATGTTCATGTAACAGATGTTCATGTAATAAAGATGTTCATATAACAGATGTTCATGTAATAAAGATGTTCATGTAACAGATGTTCATGTAATAAAGATGTTCATGTAATAAAGAAGTTCATATAACAGATGTTCATGTAATAAAGATGTTCATGTAATAAAGATGTTCATGTAATAAAGAAGTTCATATAACAGATGTTCATGTAATACAGATGTTCATGTAATAAAGAAGTTCATGTAACAGATGTTCATATAATACAGATGTTCATGTAATAAAGAAGTTCATATAACAGATGTTCATGTAATAAAGATGTTCATGTAACAGATGTTCATGTAATACAGATGTTCATGTAATAAAGAAGTTCATGTAACAGATGTTCATGTAATACAGATGTTCATGTAACAGATGTTCATGTAATACAGATGTTCATGTAATAAAGAAGTTCATGTAACAGATGTTCATGTAATACAGATGTTCATGTAACAGATGTTCATGTAATACAGATGTTCATGTAATAAAGAAGTTCATGTAACAGATGTTCATATAATACAGATGTTCATGTAATAAAGAAGTTCATATAACAGATGTTCATGTAATAAAGATGTTCATGTAACAGATGTTCATGTAATACAGATGTTCATGTAATAAAGAAGTTCATATAACAGATGTTCATGTAATAAAGATGTTCATGTAATAAAGAAGTTCATATAACAGATGTTCATGTAATACAGATGTTCATGTAATAAAGATGTTCATGTAACAGATGTTCATGTAATACAGATGTTCATGTAATAAAGAAGTTCATATAACAGATGTTCATGTAATAAAGATGTTCATGTAATAAAGAAGTTCATATAACAGATGTTCATGTAATACAGATGTTCATGTAATAAAGAAGTTCATATAACAGATGTTCATGTAATAAAGATGTTCATGTAATAAAGAAGTTCATATAACAGATGTTCATGTAATACAGATGTTCATGTAATAAAGAAGTTCATGTAACAGATGTTTATATAATACAGATGTTCATGTAACAGATGTTTATATAATACAGATGTTGATATAACACAGATGTTCATGTAATAAAGAAGTTCATATAACAGATGTTCATGTAATAAAGATGTTCATGTAATAAAGAAGTTCATATAACAGATGTTCATGTAATAAAGAAGTTCATGTAACAGATGTTTATATAATACAGATGTTCATGTAACAGATGTTCATATAATACAGATGTTGATATAACAGATGTTCATGTAACACAGATGTTCATGTCCTGCATTGTGTGAAGAGATGCACTGAAGAAACAACACGCCACCTTATTTAGTTTCAATCAGTTCAACCTGTCAGTGTCAGGTGTTTTACCTTCTACCTCGTTATTGTCTTGTTATTATTCTCATAAAAACACACAATTCAGATGATAAGTGAATAACGTCATATTCTGATAGGCGTTCTTGGTGTAATGAAGTGTAACAATGAGCTGTTATGAAGTTAAACATCATAATTCATCTCTAACATCTATTTTATATTCATGTTAAAACATCACCAACACTACATTTTACTAGATTACACCTGAACGCATCATGAGAATGTTATCATCTACCTTCATCTACGTTAGCTTAGCTTTGAGCAGCATGATGGGAATGAATTACAAAAAGTCTGACATTAAGAAAAGTCTGATTAACTTCGTTGTTCCAAAGGTTTTGAAGGTTGTTTTCTCTGTGACTTATTATGTCAATCAGCTGGTTTTGATCAGTGCATCTCTGATTATGTAGCAGGGTGGCCACATGTTGAAGACTGGTGGCCACATGTTGAAGACTGGTGGCCACATGTTGAAGACTGGTGGCCACATGTTGAGGACTGGTGGCCACATGTTGAAGACTGGTGGCCACATGTTGAAGACTGGTGGCCACATGTTGAAGACTGGTGGCCACATGTTGAGGACTGGTGGCCACATGTTGAAGACTGGTGGCCACATGTTGAAGACTGGTGGCCACATGTTGAAGACTGGTGGCCACATGTTGAGGACTGGTGGCCACATGTTGAAGACTGGTGGCCACATGTTGAAGACTGGTGGCCACATGTTGAAGACTGGTGGCCACATGTTGAAGACTGGTGGCCACATGTTGAGGACTGGTGGCCACATGTTGAAGACTGGTGGCCACATGTTGAAGACTGGTGGCCACATGTTGAAGACTGGTGGCCACATGTTGAAGACTGGTGGCCACATGTTGAAGACTGGTGGCCACATGTTGAAGACTGGTGGCCACATGTTGAAGACTGGTGGCCACATGTTGAAGACTGGTGGCCACATGTTGAAGACTGGTGGCCACATGTTGAAGACTGGTGGCCACATGTTGAAGACTGGTGGCCACATGTTGAGGACTGGTGGCCACATGTTGAAGACTGGTGGCCACATGTTGAGGACTGGTGGCCACATGTTGAGGACTGGTGGCCACATGTTGAAGACTGGTGGCCACATGTTGAGGACTGGTGGCCACATGTTGAGGACTGGTGGCCACATGTTGAGGACTGGTGGCCACATGTTGAAGACTGGTAGCCACATGTTGAGGACTGGTGGCCACATGTTGAAGACTGGTGGCCACATGTTGAAGACTGGTGGCCACATGTTGAGGACTGGTGGCCACATGTTGAGGACTGGTGGCCACATGTTGAAGACTGGTGGCCACATGTTGAAGACTGGTAGCCACATGTTGAAGACTGGTAGCCACATGTTGAAGACTGGTGGTCACTTGTTGAGGACTGGTGGTCACTTGTTGAGGACTGGTGGTCACTTGTTGAGGACTGGTGGCCACATGTTGAGGACTGGTGGCCACATGTTGGGACTTGGTGGTCAGGTGTTGGGACTTGGTAGCCACGTGTTGAGGAGTGGTAGCCACGTGTTGGGACTTAGTAGCCACTTGGTGGTCACGTGTTGGGACTTGGTGGTCACGTGTTGGGACTTGGTGGTCACCGGTAGGGACTTGGTGGCCACTTGGTGGTCACTTATTGGGACTTGGTAGCCACCGGTAGGGACTTGGTGGCCACTTGGTGGTCACGTGTTGGGACTTGGTGGTCACGTGTTGGGACTTGGTGGTCACGTGTTGGGACTTGGCGGTCACGTGTTGGGACTTGGTGGTCACTTGTTGGGACTTGGTGGTCACCGGTAGGGACTTGGTGGCCACTTGGTGGTCACTTATTGGGACTTGGTAGCCACCGGTAGGGACTTGGTGGCCACTTGGTGGTCACTTATTGGGACTTGGTAGCCACCGGTAGGGACTTGGTGGCCACCGGTTGGCCTCAGGCTGAGGCCGGGGCAGACTGCGGCAGCTGGTAGAAGCCTTTCTTGCGGGCCCTCCTCAGGCGGTCCAGGAGCAGCGCAGCAGCTAACAGCCCGGCGGCGGCGCAGAGGACCGGGATGAAGACGGCGCTGAGACTTGGAGGAAGACTGCTGCTTCTCTCTGAGGGAACCAAGGAGAAAGAAACTTCAGGATGAAATAAAACCCTTTGTTTTTCTACTGAGACTAAAACATGTGTTTGCATCAGACAGAACCACTAGAAGGACCGGTCACTGACCTCTGACGCTGATGCTAAACACCTGGACCTGGTACCCCAGGTGGTTGGTCACGTTGACCTGGTACAGCCCAGAGTCTCTGGCCGTGACGTTGACCAATAGGAAGCTGCCATTAGTTGAGTACCGCTCCCTCCCATCGCTCAGTTTCTTCAGGACCACGGCCGGCGGCGGGAAGCTGACGGCCCGGCAGCAGACGGTGACGTCTTGTCCCTCCTGGACCACGGCAGCCGGCAGGACGAGGACTGTGGTGTTCCTCGGAGGAGCTGGACCACAAGAAACCAGAGGAGAAACATGAGAGGAGCAGCAGGAAGTGCTTTTGGTCCTGCAGCACCAAGACTACCCACAAAGAACTGAGACAAGTGTTTTATCATCATAACAAGGACATCTGCTCAACAACCTGGAAATCATTTTGTATGAAAGCATTTTATTTGACTCAGAGAGACACTGACGATGACTTCCTCATCTTTTTAAGTTTGAACAAACCGAATGGAAGTGTCCTGCAGCGAGTAAAGCTGTGACCTTTAACCCTTCAGCGCCTCCTCCACAGCGTCATGTGACCTCTGGGTTCACTTCCTGTTCTGATGTCAGTTTATTAAAGGAAACCGTCAGGCTTTATGCCGCTGTAGCTCCGCCTCCTCAGGTGATGAATCACCTGGACTCAGTGAAACTGAATCCACACCAGACTGAGAGCCGGTAACCTTCAGTCCACTTCAGTCTGGTCTCCGTCAGCAGCAGGAGGCTCTAAGTGTCTCATTGCTCAACAGAGGAGTCAGAGGGTATTTCTGTCCTCGGCATCATGTGAGGAGTGAGAGGTCGACTCTTCAGATAACGTCTGTCACAACTATTCAGAGACGAGAAGCAGAAGGACTCCTCGGCTCCATGTAGACCAGTACCTGAGACGGTGAAGGACCTGTAGACCAGTACCTGAGACGGTGAAGGACCTGTAGACCAGTACCTGAGACGGTGAAGGACCTGTAGACCAGTACCTGAGACGGTGAAGGACCTGTAGACCAGTACCTGAGACGGTGAAGGACCTGTAGACCAGTACCTGAGACAGTGAAGGACCTGTAGACCAGTACCTGAGACGGTGAAGGACCTGTAGACCAGTACCTGAGACAGTGAAGGACCTGTAGACCAGTACCTGAGACGGTGAAGGACCTGTAGACCAGTACCTGAGACGGTGAAGGACCTGTAGACCAGTTGGGATCCGTGCTGGTTGGAGGCTTCACACTGGTAGTGGGCGGAGTCTTCCAGCTGGGCGGAGGAGAGGCTGAAGGAGAGCGAGGAGGAGGCGGGGTCAGTCCTCTGGAGCTCCGCCCCCTGCCTCCTCAGCACCAGCGTGGTGGGCGGAGCTCCGTCTGAGCGGCAGGTCAACGTCACCTGCTGGCCCTCCAGCACCTGCTCACCTGGACTCACTGAGAGGGAGGTTCTCCTGGGAGGATCTGGAACACAAACATGATCAGAACCTGAATCTGGGCCCTGGTAAAGGCCTCCAGTCGGTCCTCAGACACTCACAGAGGACCTGCAGGGTCCTGCCGGTCCCCCTGGACCTCCACACGCCCCCGTCCTCCGTCAGCAGCTCGGCCCTGCAGCTCAGAGCCCGCCGGTCCTCCTGGACCCGCAGCCGGAGCGCAGACGAGACGTTCTGCATGGAACCGGCGAACCCGAAGGACTCCGACATCACCGTCGTGTTCCCCGACAGCCACAGGAGCCGCATCTGATTGGCCCAGAGGACGCTGCTCACGGTGCAGTGGAAGACCGCCTCCCGACCCAGCAGGACCGGACCGGGATCCTCCAAGACCGGATCAGACGGGAACGCTGGGAGGAGAAACATCAGAGTCTGTGACGGTGCGTTCAAGGACCCTCTGATCCTAACAGCCGATGATTAAAGATGACACGTGAACTGGATCGCTGGGAAACATCAACGTCGGCATTAAAGGAGATAAAGACGACAGGAAGTCAACCACAGTTCATTCTGATCATCTTTATTGTTCATTTCTGTCTGGTTTAATAAAGTTTTATGTTCAGTGTCAGTCTTCCGATAAAGTTTGAGTTAATGTTCCTGAGTCAGTGTCAGTGTGTGTGTGTGTGTGTGTGTGTGTGTGTGTGTGTGTGTGTGTGTGTGTGTGTGTGGGGGGGGGGGGGGTCTCACTGTGTGTTAGTACAACTATGTGCGGGTCACTTCCTGCCGGTCAGAGCTGCACTTCGTCCTCTTCAGACTGAAGACAGACCCGCGGGAGGAAACCTCTCCGGGTCACATGGTAGAGACAAACGCTTTCTGATTGGCTCACAGACATTTAGTCTATCTGGAGATTAAAGATCAATAAAAGTTCAACTTCTGATGTTTCACTGGAAACTTTGGTTTTGAACAAACACAAACTAATTCATGTGGAAATGAAACCTGTTAGTTATTGTTAATAACATGTCTAATAACACTAATAATCAGTAATAAGACCTGCATCATTATTGTTAATGACTAATAACGCTAATAATCAGTATCATTGATTTCCCACTACGTGTGAAAGCAGCTTCAGGGTCTCAGACTCACAGTAGACCTGGACCTGGACGGTCCTGGTCCTGCTGACGGAGTCGCACTCGGCCTCACAGCTGTATCCTCCCTCGTCCTGGAGGTCCAGGTCCTGCACGTGAAGCAGGGACAGTCCGTCCCGCTCGGTCCCCCTGAGGACGGCCCGGTCCTGCTGGGTCCTCCAGGTGAAGGTGGGCGGGTGGAGACATCCTGAGGCTCCACAGGTCAGGACCAGACCTGAACCCCGCTCTGCTGCTGAGACCGCAGGACTCACCTCCACCTGCAGGGGATGAGCTGACAGAACACGGAAACATTAGTTTGGATTATCTACAGTAGCTAACATTAGCTTTAAAGATTAGCTTTAAAGATTAGCTTTAAACTTTAGCTTTAAACTTTAGCTTTAAACTTTAGCTTCAAACATTAGCTTTACAGATTAGCTTTAAACATTAGCTTCAAACTTTAGCTTCAAACATTAGCTTCAAACTTTAGCTTCAAACATTATCTCCAAACATTAGCTTCAAACATTAGCTTTACAGATTAGCTTTAAACATTAGCTTCAAACTAGAGCTTCAAACTTTAGCTTCAAACTTTAGCTTCAAACATTAGCTTATTTTCTGTAACCAGTGTAGCATTAAAGCGTGGTGGAATTAGCAAGCCGGCTAGCTAGCTAGGCCTTCATCTCGGGAGCTGTGTCAGCTTTTGAGCCTCAGAATAAAACTGAACCGGAATCTAAAAGTCACAATAAAATCAGAATGAAATAAGGATGATGAAACTTTAAAAGTAGACCAGTACCTGAGACGGTGACGGACCTGGTGACCAGTTGGGATCCGTGCTGGTTGGAGGCTTCACACTGGTAGTGGGCGGAGTCTTCCAGCTGGGCGGAGGAGAGGCTGAAGGTGAGCGAGGAGGAGGCGGGGTCAGTCCTCTGGAGCTCCGCCCCCTGCCTCCTCAGCACCAGTGTGGTGGGCGGAGCTCCGTCTGAGCGGCAGGTCAACGTCACCTGCTGGCCCTCCAGCACCTGCTCACCTGGACTCACTGAGAGGGAGGTGTTGGTGGGCGGAGCTGTGGGAGAAGGTGTGTCAGTCTAAACAGGGTTCAGACACATTCTGACCAATGGATTTCATGACTTTTCCATGACTTCAAACCAAATTTCCATGACTTTTCCAGGTTTTCCATGACCGTAAGAACCCTGTCTAAAGTTCTCCAGAATAGTGAAGGGAACCGGAGCTCCACCTCACCGTGAACGGTGACCTCCACCCCGGCCGTCTGGTTCCCCTCTGAGTTTCGGGCCTCGCACTCGTACCGGCCGGCGTCAGGCGGCGTCACCACTGGGAGGACCAGCGGCCGGCCTCGACCCCGCCACTCAGATCCACCGTCTGCCGACCTGAAGCGCCAGCTGACGGTCGGCTCGGGTTTTCCCTCCACGACGCAGGTGAGAGTGAGCGGAGAGCCGGCCATCACCAACACAGAGTCTGATGGCGTCTTCACCACGGGAGCATCTGAAGAGGACGAGAGGATCCAGAGACTGAGAGGACAATGGACAGTCATGTAGGACAGTCCTGTGGGACAATGAACAGTCCTGTGGGACAATGCACAGTCCTGTGGGACAATGAACAGTCCTGTGGGACAATGCACAGTCATGTGTCCCCTTCTCACCCAGAAGGCGACACAGGTTCTGGTCCAGGCTCTGATCATCTCGCGACTTGACTACTGTAACTCCCTCCTGGCAGGTCTACCTGCTAGTGCCATTCGACCTTTACAGCTCATCCAGAATGCAGCAGCTAGACTGGTCTTCAACCTCCCGAAATTCACCCACACCACCCCGCTCCTCCGCACACTCCACTGGCTACCGGTGGCCGCCCGCATCCGCTTCAAAACATTGGTACTTGCGTATCGTGCCACGAACAGATCGGGTCCTATCTATATTCAGGACATGGTAACACCGTACACCCCAGCTCGGGCACTCCGCTCGGCTTCTGCTAATCGACTTGTAGCTCCGTCACTACGAGCTAAACACTCAAAGTCACGACTGTTTGTGTCCTGGCTCCTCATTGGTGGAATGAGCTCCCCATTGACATCAGGACAGCAGAAAGTCTCTACATCTTCCGTCGAAAACTAAAAACGCATCTCTTTCGACTACACCTTGAATAAGGAAGGTAGCACTGTACTAGCACTCTAGTAGCACTTTGATGTCCCTTATTGATAGCACTTTTGTAATTTTCTGTATTTTTTGTAATTTAACTCTATTGAAGAAACTGTACTTTAGTGATTATTGATTATTGATTCTTGTTGTTCTGAGTTTGTACTCATGATTGAATGCACTATTGTAAGTCGCTTTGGATAAAAGCGTCAGCTAAATGACATGTAATGTAATGTAATGAACAGTCATGTGGGACAATGAACAGTCCTGTGGGACAATGAACAGTCATGTAGGACAATGAACAGTCCTCTAGGACAATGAACAGTCCTGTGGGACAATGGACAGTCCTGTGGGACAATGAACAGTCCTGTGGGACAATGAACAGTCATGTAGGACAATGAACAGTCCTGTGGGACAATGAACAGTCCTGTGGGACAATGAACAGTCATGTAGGACAATGAACAGTCCTGTGGGACAATGAACAGTCCTGTGGGACAATGAACAGTCCTGTGGGACAATGAACAGTCCTCTAGGACAATGAACAGTCCTGTGGGACAATGAACAGTCCTGTGGGACAATGAACAGTCCTCTAGGACAATGAACAGTCCTGTGGGACAATGAACAGTCCTGTGGGACAATGAACAGTCCTGTGGGACAATGAACAGTCCTCTAGGACAATGAACAGTCCTGTGGGACAATGAACAGTCCTGTGGGACAATGAACAGTCCTCTAGGACAATGAACAGTCCTGTGGGACAATGAACAGTCCTGTGGGACAATGAACAGTCATGTAGGACAATGAACAGTCATGTGGGACAATGAACAGTCCTGTGGGACAATGAACAGTCATGTGGGACAATGAACAGTCCTGTGGGACAATGAACAGTCCTGTGGGACAATGAACACTCCTCTAGGACAATGAACAGTCCTGTGGGACAATGAACAGTCCTGTGGGACAATGAACACTCCTCTAGGACAATGAACAGTCCTGTGGGACAATGAACAGTCCTGTGGGACAATGAATAGTCATGTGGGACAGTGAACAGTCCTCTAGGACAGTGAACAGTCCTGTGGGACAATGAACACTCCTCTAGGACAATGAACAGTCCTGTGGGACAATGGACAGTCCTGTGGGACAATGAACAGTCCTGTAGGACAGTGAACAGTCCTCTAGGACAGTGAACAGTCCTGTGGGACAATGAACACTCCTCTAGGACAATGGACAGTCCTGTGGGACAATGAACAGTCCTGTGGGACAGTGAACAGTCCTCTAGGACAGTGAACAGTCCTCTAGGACAGTGAACAGTCCTGTGGGACAATGAACAGTCCTGTGGGACAATGAACAGTCCTGTAGGACAATGAACAGTCCTGTAGGACAATGAACAGTCCTGTGGGACAATGAACAGTCCTGTAGGACAATGAACAGTCCTCTAGGACAGTGAACAGTCCTGTGGGACAATGAACAGTCCTGTAGGACAATGAACAGTCCTGTAGGACAATGAACAGTCCTCTAGGACAGTGAACAGTCCTGTGGGACAATGAACAGTCCTGTGGGACAATGAACAGTCCTGTAGGACAATGAACAGTCCTGTAGGACAATGAACAGTCCTCTAGGACAGTGAACAGTCCTGTAGGACAATGAACAGTCCTGTAGGACAAAGGACAACTGGCGGTAAAACTAACGAGGGTCTGAACTAAAGTCTGACTCTGAAGGACTCACATAGCAGGTTCAGGGGGACCGTGGTCACTCGGGTCCGGTCCTCAGCCGGCAGGTCCTGCAGGTCCATCGTGGCCCTGCAGCTGATGTTTCCTCCCGAGTCCAGGTCCAGAGGGGTGAATCTGTACTCGGACCGGACTGAGCCAGATCCAGGAGCTCCCATGATGCTCTGCAGGACGGTGTCGCCTCTGAGCCAGTCGAGGGCCAGCAGCTCAGCGGGGTAGAGGTCTAACACCCGGCAGGTGAGGGTGGACTCCGCCCCCAGACTCAGGTGGTCCTGGCCCCTGATCAGAGGGGCTGATGGGAAGGCTGCACCAGAAAAGAGGACATTTCATCCTTCAGTTTATCAGTTGTGGACATGATGATGATGATGAAAGTACAAGTACATATTCAAAACATTAGCTTAAAACATTAGCTTTAAACATTAGCTTTAAACATTAGCTTCAAACATTAGCTTCAAACTTTAGCTTCAAACATTAGCTTGTCTTCAGTAATGTCTTCAGTTTATCAGTTGTGGACATAATGATGATAATGATGATGAAAGTAGAAGTAAATATTCAAACATTAGCTTTAACCGTTAACTTCAAACATTAGCTTCAAACATTAGCTTCCAACTTTAGCTTCCAACTTTAGCTTCAAACATTAGCTTCAAACATCAGCTTCAAACATTAGCTTCAAACAATAGCTTCCAACTTTAGCTTCAAACAGTTTATCAGTGGTGGACATGATGATGATGATGATGATGATGATGATAGTACAAGTACCTCAGACTTGTACTTCAGAGCAGAACTTGAGTAAATGTGTGTAAACTCACAGTAAACCTGCAAGGAGGTCTGGATCTGCTTCTTCTCTCCTGCACAGCTGACCCGACACAGCAGCACTCCCTCGTGCTCCACCATCACCGGGTCAAAGGTCATCACGGACCAGGTCCCGTTGGTGCTGACGGGTTGCAGAGGTTGGTCCCCCAGCACAGTCCAGGAAACGCTCGGCATGGTGGGACAGTCCTGGACCCGACACACCAGCTGCTGCCGCTCCCCCAGCCTGAACAGAGGCCTTCTGGGAAACACCTCCACGCGGAGGCCCTGAACGCAGCACGATGACATCAGCAGCACAGCTGGGAAAGTAAACAACAACAACAACAACAACACTAATGTGACTTCTACACAAGAACATGACGACACTTCACTTTCACCTGTCTGTGCATCAGGTGTCATCATCTAGAAACATGTCATATATAATAATAATAATAATAATAATAATATATAGCACATTTCATACAGACTATGTAGCTCCAAAGTGCTGTACATTTAAAAATAAATAACCTTTAATTACAAATAAATTAAAAGTGTTAAGAAGAAAGTATGTTATTGAAATTAATTCAATCTCTGTATGTTACCTGTTACCTATGTGTTACCTGTTACATGTCTGTTACATATGTTGCTTGTCTGTTACATATGATACTTATGTTACATTTATGTTAAATGTATGTTACTTCAATGTTACTTCAATGTTACATGCCTGTTACATCTGTGTGTTACATGTCTGTTACCTGACTGTTACCTGTATGTTACCTGACTGTTACCTGTATGTTACCTGACTGTTACCTGTATGTTACCTGACTGTTACCTGTATGTTACCTGACCGTTACCTGTATGTTACCTGACCGTTACCTGACCGTGACCTGACCGTGACCTGTATGTGACCTGACTGTTACCTGTATGTGACCTGTATGTGACCTGACTGTTACCTGTATGTGACCTGACTGTTACCTGTATGTGACCTGACTGTTACCTGTATGTGACCTGTCTGTGACCTGACCGTTACCTGACTGTGACCTGTTCCCTGACTGTTACCTGTTACCTGACTGTTACCTGACTGTTACCTGTATGTGACCTGTCTGTGACCTGACCGTTACCTGACCGTGACCTGACCGTTACCTGACCGTTACCTGACCGTTACCTGACTGTGACCTGTTCCCTGACTGTTACCTGTTACCTGACTGTTACCTGACTGTTACCTGTATGTTACCTGACTGTTACCTGACTGTTACCTGTTACCTGACTGTTACCTGACTGTTACCTGTATATTACCTGACTGTTACCTGACTGTTACCTGTATGTTACCTGACTGTTACCTGACTGTTACCTGTATGTTACCTAACTGTTACCTGACTGTTACCTGTATGTTACCTAACTGTTACCTGACTGTTACCTGTATGTTACCTAACTGTTACCTGACTGTTACCTGTATGTTACCTAACTGTTACCTGTATGTTACCTGTTACCTGTATGTTACCTGACTGTTACCTGTTACCTGACTGTTACCTGACTGTTACCTGACTGTTACCTGACTGTTACCTGTTACCTGACTGTTACCTGACTGTTACCTGTTACCTGACTGTTACCTGACTGTTACCTGTTACCTGTATGTTACCTGACTGTTACCTGTTACCTGACTGTTACCTGACTGTTACCTGACTGTTACCTGTTACCTGTATGTTACCTGACTGTTACCTGTTACCTGACTGTTACCTGACTGTTACCTGTATGTTACCTGACTGTTACCTGTTACCTGACTGTTACCTGACTGTTACCTGACTGTTACCTGTGTTACCTGTATGTTACCTAACTGTTACCTGACTGTTACCTGTATGTTACCTGACTGTTACCTGACTGTTACCTGTATGTTACCCTCAGGTTTCTTCCCTTTTTTCCCTGTGAAAGGGTTTTTACTATCTTTCTAGGGGAGTTTTTCCTGATCCGATGTGAGGTCCCGGGACAGGATGTTATGTGTACAGATTGTAAAGCCCTCCGAGGCAAACTTGTATTTGTGATGTTGGGCTATATAAAATAAACTGAATTGAATTGAATTGAATGTTACCTAACTGTTACCTGACTGTTACCTGTACGTTACCTGACTGTTACCTGACTGTTACCTGTACGTTACCTGACTGTTACCTGACTGTTACCTGTATGTTACCTGACTGTTACCTGTATGTTACCTAACTGTTACCTGTATGTTACCTGTATGTTACCTGTATGTTACCTAACTGTTACCTGACTGTTACCTGTATGTTACCTAACTGTTACCTGTATGTTACCTAACTGTTACCTGACTGTTACCTGTATGTTACCTAACTGTTACCTGTATGTTACCTAACTGTTACCTGACTGTTACCTGTATGTTACCTGTTACCTGTATGTTACCTAACTGTTACCTAACTGTTACCTGTATGTTACCTAACTGTTACCTGACTGTTACCTGTATGTTACCTAACTGTTACCTGACTGTTACCTGTATGTTACCTAACTGTTACCTGTATGTTACCTAACTGTTACCTGACTGTTACCTGTATGTTACCTGTATGTTACCTAACTGTTACCTAACTGTTACCTGTATGTTACCTGACTGTTACCTGTATGTTACCTAACTGTTACCTAACTGTTACCTAACTGTTACCTGTATGTTACCTAACTGTTACCTGACTGTTACCTGTATGTTACCTGTTACCTGTATGTTACCTGACTGTTACCTGTATGTTACCTGTATGTTACCTAACTGTTACCTGACTGTTACCTGTATGTTACCTAACTGTTACCTGACTGTTACCTGTATGTTACCTGTTACCTGTATGTTACCTGACTGTTACCTGTATGTTACCTAACTGTTACCTGACTGTTACCTGTATGTTACCTAACTGTTACCTGACTGTTACCTGTATGTTACCTGTTCCCTGACTGCTGGACCTGATGCCCTTTGGCCTCTTGATCACTGAGCTTGTGAAAGCAACCTCTGATGCCTCACAGGGTTCACACCTGTGGGTATGTTGTTGAATAACGACGTTCAGCGTTTATCTGCAGCTTGACGTGACACACAAAGACGTGATGTTTGAAACTGTTCAAATAAAATAAATCCCTGACATTTCTCAACCTCTGGGTCGTGACCCCGCGTTGAGTCACCAGTTGTTTACCAACTCTGATAAACTGACTTATTTAGAATCACTAAACATACATTTGCCTCTTCATTAAATATTTATTATTAATCAGAATAGAATGTCTAGGAATCTTATTCGACACAACATGAAGGTGAGAATACAATGAAACACTGACAGTACAACTATGATATAGTATTAGCATAAAAACACACTAATAAATACTACGGGTTACCTGCCAGAACAGAGATCCTGCAGACAGACATCTCACTCCTCCGAGGATCAAAACGATGAAGAACAAAGCGGCTCCTTCCTGTCCGTGAGACTGATGAGTGATCAGTGATAATGTTCTCTGTTCATGATCAGACTGAGACTGAAGCTCATGTCTGCCGGTCCGCCTCCCTCTCTCCCTCTCCCTCTCTCTACCTCTCTCTCTCTCTCCTGTGAGTCTACAGACCACAGCGCCCTCTGCAGGATGGACCTGAGAGGTTTGTGTTGCTCTGCTTCTTTCTTTCTTTCTCTTTACAGATCAATTCATTTGATGAACTGATTCGTCGTTAATTAACGTTAATTATTAATTAAAATTGTTTTGTTTAAATAATGTTTTTATTAATAATTTCCCTGTACATTTAATGTCGCCATCTTTGTTGATCTAACTGTTTGAACTGATCTGAAGCTTTTAGGTTTAAGGTGCAGTCATGATGATGATGATTGATTGATTGATCACCAGTGTGTGATCAGTGATTGATTGATCAGTGATGAGCTCTGTGACGACGTGGTCATGTCTCTTCAAGACATTTACTCCACCAGGAGAGCAGGAGAGCACATCACATCATCAGGGACAGAACACACCACATCATCAGGGACAGAACACACCACATCATCAGGGTCACCACACATCATCAGGGACAGAACACACCACATCATCAGGGTCACCACACATCATCAGGGACAGAACACACCACATCATCAGGGTCACCACACATCATCAGGGACAGAACACACCACATCATCAGGGTCACCACACATCATCAGGGACAGAACACACCACATCATCAGGGTCACCACACATCATCAGGGACAGAACACACCACATCATCAGGGACACAACACACCACATCATCAGGGACAGAACACATCATCAGGGACAGAACACACCACATCATCAGGGACAGAACACACCACATCACCAGGGACACAACACATCATCAGGGACAGAACACACCACATCATCAGGGACAGAACACACCACATCATCAGGGACACACCAAATCATCAGGGACCGAACACACCACATCATCAGGGACACACCACATCATCAGGGACAGAACACGCCACATCATCAGGGACACAACACACCATCAGGGACACAACACACCACATCATCAGGGACGGAACACACCACATCATCAGGGAAAGAACACACCACATCATCAGGGACACAACACACCACACCATCAGGGACACAACACACCACATCATCAGGGACGGAACACACCACATCATCAGGGACAGAACACACCCCCAGCACAGACTCTTCTGGCTCACTGAACTGTGAACGGCTGCTGCTGTGACTTCATGTCATGACCATACTGCAATGCACTTTATACACTGATTGTGCAATACTGCTATCGTATTTTTGTGCCTTATTTTATGCAATACTGTTACTCTTTTTTTGTGCCTTATTTACCTTAAGTTTATTGTAATTCTGTGTTAGGAGGACCCAGCAAAACAAGCTTTTCATTGTACAGAGTAACTCTGTTATCTGTGCATATGACAATACAAATATCTTGAATCATGAAGCAACGCGTTGATCAGATGCTGCAGTCATCAGAAACCGACCTCGTCTCCATTACCCAGAGTTCATAGCGTCCGACCTCGTCTGTTACCCAGAGTTCATAGCATCCGACCTCGTCTCCGTTACCCATAGTTCATAGTGTCCGATCTCGTCAGACAAGATTTGTACTACAATATATCTGAGATGAAGTACCTTGCATTTGTACTCGAGTACATTGCATGTTATCACCGTCTTCAAACCACAAATATAAAAAACAGGAACAAGGTGTCAGAAAAGTTATTTGTTTATTTTCTGTCTCAGATAAAAACTTTTCCCTTTAACAAAATACTTCAACATTAAAATACAGAATGAGCAACAATTAAAGTTCTTCATTTAAATATCATCAATCAGGATGTGGTTCCTTACAAAATAAAAGCCCTCTTCTGCAGAGTATGAAAATAAAGCTCCCGATAGCATCTTTAAGGCACTTTGAAGCCTGAGAAACCTTTTTACGATCAATACCTCAAACATTCCTGAAAACGATCAACTTGTGGTTTCAATCAATTAATTTCCCTGTGTTTGTCCCAGGAGCTTTTATTTTGAAAAAGTGTGTGTCGTTTCCTCCCCAGGTCATAAAGGGTTAATGAAAGAACAGTCAGACGCCACGAAACACGTCAGTGACACGCCACGAAACACGTCAGTGACACGCCACGAAACACGTCAGTGACACGCCCTAACCCTAGTCTTCAGATTAAACCTGAGACTAATAACCAACAATCTAGAGTTAAATATCACAACTACACAGAAAAATAGCATTTTTCTAATAAATGTCACGTTTGTTGTTACATCCGAGAGCCAATCAGCTCTCTGATCATGCGTTTCCCATCATGCATTAGGCCAATGTAAAGTCATTGATGATCAAGTGTTCATAACGTCAGAGCAAGTCTGGATCAAGTCAGAAACAAATCTACCCAGAATGCATTGTGATTCTCATAAGTACCGGCTGTTCTCCAACAAGCTAACTGGACAGGGACTCGTCCTTAGACTCGTCCTGAGACTCGTCATGTGACTCGTTTTCAAACGTCCATCTGTTCATCGTTTGCTTTACTAGCTGCTCCTTGAGGACTGACAGAATTCCCCTTTACTACATTTCCGCTGGTCAGTAAACGCATCGCTTTAACCCTTTCCTGGGTTTTTGGGTCCCTTCTTCTTCTTCTTCTTCTTCTTCCATTATTATTATTATTGCTGTTGATCAGAAAACCATGAACACAGACCAATCCCTGGTCAGAGACAGGAAGTAAATACTGTCAGCATGATGCCGGAGGGTCTGACCTCTCAGTTCATAAAAAAAATCTAAAGAAAAATATCTTCTTCTGACACAAATAAGAAATATAAAATATGTCTTCTTTAACTAAATATATCTTCTTCTGCCAAACAAATGTCTGTAGATGATCAATCATATTTACATCATTAACATATCACTCATTAACATACAACATTAACATACCATTAACATAGCGCTCATTAACATAACTCCACTCACTGCTGCTTTATTAGTTTCCCTTTGAGCGACAGACAGGGGATTGTGGGTAATGTGTCCTCAGGTGAGTTCTGTAGTTCTAGTACTGGATGTACTCGGACTGAAGAGACTGAAAGACATAAAGACAGAAGTTATATATCATCTGTGTTTATACACACACACACACATACACACACACACACTATAGAAAATGCTTCACACCTGGTCATGTGACTAGAACATGCTTCACACCTGGTCATGTGACTATAGAACATGCTTCACACCTGGTCATGTGACTATAGAACATGCTTCACACCTGGTCATGTGACTAGAACATGCTTCACACCTGGTCATGTGACTATAGAACATGCTTCACACCTGGTCATGTGACTATAGAACATGCTTCACACCTGGTCATGTGACTATAGAACATGCTTCACACCTGGTCATGTGACTATAGAACATGCTTCACACCTGGTCATGTGACTATAGAACATGCTTCACACCTGGTCATGTGACTATAGAACATGCTTCACACCTGGTCATGTGACTATAGAACATGCTTCACACCTGGTCATGTGACTATAGAACATGCTTCACACCTGGTCATGTGACTATAGAACATGCTTCACACCTGGTCATGTGACTATAGAACATGCTTCACACCTGGTCATGTGACTATAGAACATGCTTCACACCTGGTCATGTGACTATATATAAGAGGATCATTAAGCAAAGGAGGCTCGCTCCATGGTACAACCCTCAGACCCGCATATTGAAGCAAGCATCACGGAAGCTTGAGGGCATATGGCGCTCCAACGGTCTGGAGGAGTCCCGGTTGGTTTGGCGGGATAGTCTGAGAACATATAAGAAGGCCCTCCGTAATGCCAGAGGAGCCTACTACTCATCACTAATAGAGAAAAACAAGAGCAACCCTAGGTTTCTCTTTAGCACTGTGGCCAGGCTGGCTGAGAGTCATAGCTCGGTGGATCCGTGTATTCCTATAGACCTCAGTAGTAATGACTTTATGAACTTCTTCAATGATAAGATTATGGCCATCAGAGACAGGATCGGTGATCTCCTGCCCTCGACTACTGCCGGTCCATCCTCAGGTGGGATGACCATGGAGGAGGCTGTGGGCCCTGTTGTGCGTCTGGATGGATTTTTTACCATCAACCTCGACCAACTGTCTTCAATGGTTTCTACTTCTAAATCTTCTACCTGTCTCCTAGACCCTGTTCCGACAAAGCTGTTTAAAGAAGTTTTACCCTTAATTTGTGCCTCTGTACTAGATATTATCAATGGGTCTTTACTAATGGGTCATGTACCACAGTCTTTTAAAGTAGCTGTAATTAAACCTCTTCTTAAAAAGCCCACCCTGGATCCAGAGGTGTTGGCTAACTACAGACCTATCTCTAACCTTCCCTTCCTCTCTAAGATACTGGAGAAGGTAGTCGCAAATCAGTTGTGCGACTTTTTACATAACAATAGTTTATTTGAGGAATTTCAGTCAGGATTTAGAAAGCATCATAGCACAGAGACAGCACTAGTGACAATTACTAATGACCTTCTAGTTGCATCAGATAGGGGACTTGTCTCTGTACTTGTCCTGTTAGACCTTAGTGCAGCATTTGACACCATTGACCATGGCATCTTATTACAGAGACTAGACCAGTCAATTGGTATTAAAGGTACAGCATTAAGCTGGTTTAAGTCGTATTTATCAGATCGATCTCAGTTTGTATTTGTAAACGATGAGGCCTCGATGACCACCGCCGTTCGTCATGGAGTTCCACAAGGTTCTGTGCTTGGACCAATTTTATTCACCTTGTATATGCTTCCTTTAGGCAATATTATCAGAAAACACTCCATAAACTTTCACTGTTATGCCGATGATACTCAACTATATCTGTCAATCAAGCCAGATGAAATCCACCAGGTCACTAAACTTCAAGCGTGTCTTAAAGACATCAAAACCTGGATGACCTGCAACTTCCTGTTGCTGAACTCTGACAAGACTGAAGTTATTCTACTCGGCCCAGAACACCTCAGAAATCAACTATCTGACGATATGGTTTCCCTGGATGGCATCGCTCTGGCATCCACCACCACCGTAAGGAATCTCGGAGTTATTTTTGACCAGGACCTATCCTTTGGCTCCCACGTGAAACAGATCTCAAGGACTGCCTTTTTTCACCTACGGAACATCTCAAAGATCCGGCACATCCTGTCTCAAAGCGATGCAGAAACATTGATCCACGCATTTGTTACTTCAAGACTGGATTACTGTAACTCCGTATTATCAGGCTGCTCCGGAAAGTCCCTTGGGTCTCTCCAGCTGATCCAGAATGCTGCAGCTCGTGTACTAACAAGGACTCGGAAGAGAGATCACATTACTCCTGTACTAGCTGCTCTCCACTGGCTTCCTGTAAGATCGAGAATCATATTTAAAATCCTCCTCCTCACCTATAAAGCCTTAGCTGGTGATGCACCATCATATCTTAAAGAGCTTATAGTGCCATATTACCCCACCAGAGCGTTACGCTCACTGAATGCAGGGTTACTTGTGGTTCCCAGAGTCTTAAAAAGTAGGTTGGGGGCTAGAGCTTTCAGTTATCGTGCTCCTCTTCTGTGGAATCAGCTTCCACTTTCAGTCCGGGGGGCAGACACAGTCACCTCATTTAAGAGTAGACTTAAGACTTTCCTCTTTGATAGCGCTTATACTTAGGGCTGTTTCAGGCTTATAGTTAGGGCTGGCTCAGGTTTGCCCTGGTCCAGCCCCTAGATATGCTGCTATAGGCCTAGACTGCTGGGGGACATCTTAGGATACACTGAGCTCCTCTTCTCTTCCTCTTTCGCTCCTCTTCTCTTCCTCTTTCACTCCTCCTCTCCTCTTCTTTCTCTCCATCTGGATAAACTATTGTCTCTTCAATGCACATTACTAACTCTACTTTCTTTTTCCATGGATTCATGGCTGCCTGGAACCGGTCCTGCCCCGGGTCCTACCCCGGGTCCTGGCCCGGGTCCTGCCGCCCCCCCCCCCCCCCCACCCCTCCTGCCATGGATCCATGGCTGCCTGGAACCGGTCCTGCCTGCTGCCATGGCCCTGCTGATGGAACCGGCCTGGAACTGGTCCTGCCTGCTGCCATGGCCCTTCTGATGCCCCCCTCCTCTCTACCGCCTTCTGCTTCATGGATTATCAGGATCATGGACCATGCCTAATACTCATTATATGAATAATTTCTGTCATATTCATTGAATGTGCTGTAACTACGCTATTCATTCTGGCCACATGACATCTATTGCTTCTGTCCATCCGGGGAGAGGGATCCTCCTCTGTTGCTCTCCCTCAGGTTTCTTCCCTTTTTTCCCTGTGAAAGGGTTTTTACTATCTTTCTAGGGGAGTTTTTCCTGATCCGATGTGAGGTCCCGGGACAGGGATGTTATGTGTACAGATTGTAAAGCCCTCCGAGGCAAACTTGTATTTGTGATGTTGGGCTATATAAAATAAACTGAATTGAATTGAACTATAGAACATGCTTCACACCTGGTCATGTGACTATAGAACATGCTTCACACCTGGTCATGTGACTATAGAACATGCTTCACACCTGGTCATGTGACTATAGAACATGCTTCACACCTGGTCATGTGACTATAGAACATGCTTCACACCTGGTCATGTGACTATAGAACATGCTTCACACCTGGTCATGTGACTATAGAACATGCTTCACACCTGGTCATGTGACTATAGAACATGCTTCACACCTGGTCATGTGACTATAACATGCTTCACACCTGGTCATGTGACTATAACATGCTTCACACCTGGTCATGTGACTATAGAACATGCTTCACACCTGGTCATGTGACTATAGAACATGCTTCACACCTGGTCATGTGACTATAGAACATGCTTCACACCTGGTCATGTGACTATAGAACATGCTTCACACCTGGTCATGTGACTATAGAACATGCTTCACACCTGGTCATGTGACTATAGAACATGCTTCACACCTGGTCATGTGACTATAGAACATGCTTCACACCTGGTCATGTGACTATAGAACATGCTTCACACCTGGTCATGTGACTATAGAACATGCTTCACACCTGGTCATGTGACTATAGAACATGCTTCACACCTGGTCATGTGACTATAGAACATGCTTCACACCTGGTCATGTGACTATAGAACATGCTTCACACCTGGTCATGTGACTATAGAACATGCTTCACACCTGGTCATGTGACTATAGAACATGCTTCACACCTGGTCATGTGACTATAGAACTTGCTTCACACCTGGTCATGTGACTATAGAACATGCTTCACACCTGGTCATGTGACTATAGAACATGCTTCACACCTGGTCATGTGACTAGAACATGCTTCACACCTGGTCATGTGACTATAGAACATGCTTCACACCTGGTCATGTGACTATAGAACATGCTTCACACCTGGTCATGTGACTATAGAACTTGCTTCACACCTGGTCATGTGACTATAGAACATGCTTCACACCTGGTCATGTGACTACACTGAACGATCTCTTTAACTTTATTATCTATGAAACCCTGATCTTCATATGAAGAAGTATCAGCGGTGTTAATGATGTCAGAACAGAGAGAACCAATCAGCAGAGAGGGGCGGGGCTTACAGGTATGGAGCGGCTCAGGTAGCGTCCTGCCGGCCCCGGGCTCCTGTAGGGGCTGAAGTCCTGAGGGCCCGGCCTGGAGGCCCCATACGGACCGCTGCTGTTGTTGTTGACCTCGTGCTGCGCGCCACGAGGGCTGTTACCATAGCGACTAAGAGGGGGCGGGGCCAGAGGAGACGGGAGGGAGGAGTCCTCAGCGTAAAGATCAGAGAGAGAGCTGGCCAACCGAGAGCTGGGGGCGGGGCAACAGAAACCAGTTCAAAACACCAGTTAAAACCAGTCGCACCAGTTTAAAACACCAGTTTAAACCAGTTCACATCAGATACTACCAACTGGGTATTAATACTAACATGTACTACTGACTGTGTACAAGCTGTGTACAAGTACTAACATATACGACAGGAGCTGGTGATGAAGAGGAAGGTGAGTCAGACAGGAAGTGAGGTGAGTCAGACAGGAAGTGAGTCAGACAGGAAGTGAGGTGAGTCAGACAGGAAGTGAGTCAGACAGGAAGTGAGTCAGACAGGAAGTGAGGTGAGTCAGACAGGAAGTGAGTCAGACAGGAAGTGAAGTGAGTCAGACAGGAAGTGAGGTGAGTCAGACAGGAAGTGAGTCAGACAGGAAGTGAGGTGAGTCAGACAGGAAGTGAGTCAGACAGGAAGTGAGCGGTAACTGACCTCCTGATGTTGGAGGCCGTTGCTGACGGACTTCTGCCTATCCTCTTGGCGGCAGCAGAAGCAGAGGATGCTGGGAGTTTGGAGGACTTGATGGGGGAGGAGGGGCCCTGCCCACCGATTGACCATCTAAACACGGTGACACATACGATCAATACATGTATTGATTACTGTTTATTATCAGCAAAGCAACCCATTAGTGAGAAACCTTTTCAGTTAATCTGACATTTAATTTCTTGATGAATCAATTATTTTTCATATTGTATAAGAAACACAAACAAAAGAACAGGAGACGTCTCCTCTGCTTCTTAACCAATCAAACGAGAGCACCCACGCGTCCTCCAGCTGGTTAGCGTTAGCATTCGTCATTAGCTACGCTCAGTTAGCATGGAGCTAACGTCGTGGTTCCCTGTGAGTAATAGACGCCTACGTTGTCTTTCTATGAGGTCGTTCACCTGTAAGCACGGCGTGTCAGGTGCTTTAAGGACAGAAGGTGTTTTATGTCTTCAGATTAATAAATATATATATATATATATATATTCAGATTATTAAACCCTCTACGGATAATCCATGATTGAACAGCAGTTACCTGAGTGGCTGAGAGGCTGACCGGCTGTGAGGCTTCAGCTCCTCCACTCTGAAACAAACAAACATGTAAGCTCAGCGTGAAGACAGAGGAAGAACACGTGGTTCTGGTCCCGGGCCTGGACCTGGTGCCTGGGGGTGTCTGAGGGTACATGAGGGTGCCTGAGGGTACATGAGGGTGCCTGAGGGTACATGAGGGTGCCTGAGGGTACATGAAGGTACCTGAGGGTGCCTGAGGGTACATGGAGGTACCTGAGGGTACATGAAGGTACCTGAGGGTGCCTGAGGGTACATGGAGGTACCTGAGGGTACATGAGGGTGCCTGAGGGTGCCTGAGGGTACATGAGGGTACATGAGGGTGCATGAAGGTACCTGAGGGTACATGGAGGTACCTGAGGGTGCCTGAGGGTACATGAGGGTGCCTGAGGGTACATGGAGGTACCTGAGGGTGCCTGAGGGTACATGAGGGTGCCTGAGGGTGCATGAAGGTACCTGAGGGTACATGAGGGTACATGAGGGTGCCTGAGGGTACATGAGGGTACATGAGGGTGCCTGAGGGTACATGAAGGTACCTGAGGGTGCCTGAGGGTACATGAGGGTGCCTGAGGGTGCATGAGGGTACATGAGGGTACATGAGGGTGCCTGAGGGTGCCTGAGGGTACATGAGGGTGCCTGAGGGTACATGGAGGTACCTAAGGGTACATGAAGGTACCTGAGGGTGCCTGAGGGTACATGAAGGTACCTGAGGGTACATGGAGGTACCTGAGGGTACATGAGGGTGCCTGAGGGTGCCTGAGGGTACATGAGGGTGCATGAGGGTACATGAGGGTACATGAGGGTACATGGGGGTGCCTGGAGGTACATGGAGGTACCTGAGGGTACATGAGGGAACATGCTTTGTTGTGTGGTACTCCAGCTGCACAGCAGAGAATAGGAGGGACCTGGTCCGGGTAGTTAGAACAGCACAGAGGATTGTGGGAGTTTCCCTCCCTGACCTGGACACTGTATATGCTGGCCGCCTCCAGAAGAAAGCCAACAACATCTACAAGGACATCACACACCCTTGTCACTCTCTGTTTGTTCCACTGCCATCAGGGAGAAGATTCAGGACTATTAAAACTCGGACTAACAGGCTGAGGAACAGCTTTTTCCCCAGAGCGGTTTCCTCCATCACCCCCATACCCACCACCCCACCCAGCTCACACCGGACAGTGCTGCTGGGGGACACAAATAGACAATAACACTTTTAAGCCATTGATGCCCGTGTTTTATGTTTTATTTATTTTTAAATGTATTGTTCTAAATTAGAATGTCCTGTCTAAATGTTTTTTTTATATACATGTTTTTACATGTTTTTACCTGGTACTGCTGTACTGACTGATGAGTCGCCAACTTAATTTCGTTGTGTTTTACAATGACAATAAACTCCCTATCTATCTATCTATCTATCTATCTATCTATGAGGGTGCATGAGGGTGCCTGAGGGTACATGCGGGTGCCTGGAGGTACATGGAGGTACCTGAGGGTACATGCGGGTACATGCGGGTACATGGGGGTGCCTGGAGGTACATGGAGGTACCTGAGGGTACATGAGGGTACATGAGGGTACATGGGGGTGCCTGGAGGTACATGGAGGGTGCCTGAGGGTACATGAGGGTACATGAGGGTACATGGGGGTACATGGGGGTGCCTGGAGGTACATGGAGGGTGCCTGAGGGTACATGAGGGTACATGAGGGTGCATGGAGGTACCTGAGGGTACATGCGGGTACATGGGGGTGCCTGGAGGTACATGGAGGTACCTGAAGGTACATGAAGGTACCTGAGGGTGCCTGAGGGTACATGAGGGTGCCTGAGGGTGCCTGAGGGTACATGAGGGTACATGAGGGTACATGAGGGTGCCTGGAGGTACATGGAGGTACCTGAGGGTACATGAGGGTACATGAGGGTGCCTGAGGGTACATGAGGGTACCTGAGGGTGCCTGAGGGTACATGAGGGTGCCTGAGGGTGCCTGAGGGTACATGAGGGTACCTGAGGGTGCCTGAGGGTACATGAGGGTGCCTGAGGGTACATGAGGGTACATGAGGGTGCCTGAGGGTACATGAGGGTGCCTGAGGGTGCCTGAGGGTACCTGAGGGCTCCTGTGGTGGCGGGTCGGGGGCGCCGGCTCTTCAAGGCTCTCAGCTTGTCTCCCTGAGTCACGCTGTCCACCGCCTCGGCCTGGGGAGCGAAACAAACGCACCATGAGATACTATGTCTGTCTGTCTGTCTGTCTGTGCATAGCTATGCGGATGACACCCAACTCAGTGTTTCCCCCACCGTTATAATAGGGGGGTGGGGCGCCCCCCTGAAGAAACCCCCCGCCCCCCTGTCATTTTCTCGATAGCTCCAGATCACAAGTCGTCATTTAAGTTTCTCTTTCCTATAGAACTGGTCTACACCTTGTTCTGTTATTAAACTAAACGGACGTATTTTATTGATCTTATCCACATGACAGCTTGTCATTTCTGTCTCTACATGGTTCAACGCTTCTCTGATCTCTGCATCGCGCGCACCGGAGTTCCACCCCGATGCAGCTCTCTGAACACAGAGCAGCTCTCTGAACACAGAGCAGCTCTCTGAACCCTGGCTTCACATATTACAAAAGTACACGGGCATAAAACTAAGTCGTTAATAAATACATGGAGACATGCTGTACTTTCGGGTAAATGGTCACGTTACGCCGTTAACAGGTTACATTTGCTGTATTTTTGTCTCTTTGCCAGAAGTCTCCGTCGTCCTTTCTGCTGCTGCGTCTCAACAGAAAACAGATCTCAGCTCAACGTTGAGCATGAATTGTATCAAACCTACAACCCGTTTATAAAGATGTGTAGAGGCTCACTGCTCCACTGATACTGATGCAACCTGATGCTCACATCTCTGCACTCATTCTGTTTTGTTTGGCAAAAAAATAAATAGCTTATTGTTTTCCACAATGAGCTATTTAGTAGTAACTAAATATTAGTTATTTTTTGCACAGATAGAACTTTATTTTCATTGTTCTAAGTGATTGCAATTTAAAAATAAAAAAATGTCTGATGGAGCAATCTGATTTACTTGAAAGTGATTGCAATTTTCTTTATTCTGTTATTTCTAAAAGCACAGATGGAGTCACAACATGAAGTTATTTACAGACAAAGTTTGAGAACCACTACTTTAAGTGTTTGTGTTGGTGTCGTGACACTCGACAGTCAACTCTCCCTGACTGACATCACCACAACACGTTCCTGTAGGTCCATGCTACACAACATCCTCTGTAGGTCCATGCTACACAACATCCTCTGTAGGTCCATGCTACACAACATCCTCTGTAGGTCCATGCTACACAACATCCTGTGGAGGTCCATGCTACACAACATCCTCTGTAGGTCCATGCTACACAACATCCTCTGTAGGTCCATGCTACACAACATCCTGTGGAGGTCCATGCTACACCACATCCTCTGTAGGTCCATGCTACACCACATCCTCTAGGTCCATGCTACACAACATCCTGTGGAGGTCCATGCTACACCACATCCTGTGGAGGTCCATGCTACACAACATCCTGTGGAGGTCCATGCTACACCACATCCTCTGTAGGTCCATGCTACACAACATCCTCTAGGTCCATGCTACACAACATCCTCTAGGTCCATGCTACACCACATCCTCTAGGTCCATGCTACACCACATCCTGTAGGTCCATGCTACACATCATCCTGTAGGTCCATGCTATACAACATCATGCTACACAACATCCTGTAGGTCCATGCTACACAACATCCTGTAGGTCCATGCTACACCACATCCTGTAGGTCCATGCTACACATCATCCTGTAGGTCCATGCTACACATCATCCTCTAGGTCCATGCTACACATCATCCTCTAGGTCCATGCTACACATCATCCTGTAGGTCCATGCTACACATCATCCTGTAGGTCCATGCTACACATCATCCTGTAGGTCCATGCTACACATCATCCTGTAGGTCCATGCTACACATCATCCTGTAGGTCCATGCTACACATCATCCTGTAGGTACATGCTGCTCATCATCCTGTAGGTACATGCTGCTCATCATCCTGTAGGTCCATGCTACACCACACCCTGTAGGTCCATGCTACACAACACCCTGTAGGTCCATGCTACACAACACCCTGTAGGTCCATGCTACACAACACCTGTAGGTCCATGCTACACAACATCCTGTAGGTCCATGCTACACAACATCCTGTAGGTCCATGCTACACAACACCCTGTAGGTCCATGCTACACAACATCCTGTAGGTCCATGCTACACAACATCCTGTAGGTCCATGCTACACCACATCCTGTAGGTCCATGCTACACCACATCCTGTAGGTCCATGCTGCACAACATCCTGTAGGTCCATGCTACACCACATCCTGTAGGTCCATGCTGCACAACATCCTGTAGGTCCATGCTACACAACATCCTGTAGGTCCATGCTACACAACACCCTGTAGGTCCATGCTACACCACACCCTGTAGGTCCATGCTACACCACATCCTGTAGGTCCATGCTACACAACATCAGAAGAATAAGTCCCCTTCTCACTCAGAAGGCGGTACAGGTTCTGATCATCTCACACCTTGACTACTGTAACTCCCTCCTGCAGCTCATCCAGAATGCAGCAGCTCGACTGGTCTTTAACCGAAATTCACCCACAATACTCCGCTCCTCCGCTCCCTTCACTGGTTACCATGGCTGCAGCATCCGCTTCAAAACATTGGTACTTGCGTACCGTGCTGTGAACAGATCGGGTCCAGTCTACATCCAGGACATGGCAACACCGTACAGCCCAGCTCGTTCACTCCGCTCGGCTTCAGCCAATCGGCTTGTAGCTCCGTCACTGAGAGCTAAACACTCTACAAAGACAGACTGTTTGTGTCCTGCTCCTCAATGGTGGAATGATCCTCATTGACATCAGGACAGCAGGAAGTCTCTACATCTTCACCTGAACTAAAACACATCTTTCAGACTACACCTTGAATAAAGAAGGTAGCACCTAGCAGCACTTTAGTAGCACTTAAATGTCTCTTACTGATAGCACTTTGTAGTTTAACTTTATTGAAATTGTACTTTCTTGATTCTTGTTGTTCTGAGTTTGTCCTCATGGTTGAATCACTTATTGTAAGTCTTTGGATAAAAGCGTCAGCTACATGAAATGTCTGTCTGTCTGTGTGTACCTCGTGCGGACTGTGTGTAGACTCCAGTGACAGCTCGTCCATGGTGCTGATGAGGTGATGAACTGTTCTCTCCTCCAGCTTGGCCTTCTGGGAACGATGGCTGTCACCTAGCAACCAGAGCGCCGCTTGCTTCCTGTAAAATGTGTATTATTATTATTATTATTATTATAATACTGTGTACTGCAGTAAAACAAAAACAGTAATACTGCAGTATAATAGTAATGCTATAATATTACACACACACACACACACACACACACACACACACACACACACACACACACTCACTCCTCCAGGAAGTTCTGCTGGGGTCCGATCACAGATCCCGGGCGGCACACCCTGATCCAGGCGATGGCCTCGGCCGCCGTGAAGCGGTAGAGCTTCATCAGGTAGCAGCCAATCAGAGAGCCCGTCCTGCCCAGACCAGCTGACAACACACAGGAAGTACATCACTGCATTCACTCTACCTGTACTGATGAAGTACATCACTGCATTCACTCTACCTGTACTGATGAAGTACATCACTGCATTCACTCTACCTGTACTGATGAAGTACATCACTGCATTCACTCTACCTGTACTGATGAAGTACATCACTGCAGTCACTCTACCTGTACTGATGAAGTACATCACTGCATTCACTCTACCTGTACTGATGAAGTACATCACTGCATTCACTCTACCTGTACTGTACTACATCTGACAACACACAGGCCTGCATCAAACATCTGTTCTTCTTAATGAGACGAATATTAATTATCTTTAAATGTCTTGGTGAGCTCTGAAGAACCCAACATGTTGAGTGTTAGCTTTCAGGACTGCTACTGCAAATACTGTGAGCTGAGCGGTACCAGACCTGGAGGACAGGAAGTAGTTATGCTACAGGACAGGAAGTAGTTATGCTACAGGACAGGAAGTAGTTATGCCACAGGACAGGAAGTAGTTATGCCACAGGACAGGAAGTAGTTATGCCACAGGACAGGGTATAGGTTATGCTACAGGACAGGAAGTAGTTATGCTACAGGACAGGAAGTAGTTATGCTACAGGACAGGAAGTAGTTATGCCACAGGACAGGGTATAAGTTATGCTACAGGACAGGAAGTAGTTATGCTACAGGACAGGAAGTAGTTATGCTACAGGACAGGAAGTAGTTATGCCACAGGACAGGGTATAAGTTATGCTACAGGACAGGAAGTAGTTATGCTACAGGACAGGAAGTAGTTATGCCACAGGACAGGGTATAAGTTATGCTACAGGACAGGAAGTAGTTATGCTACAGGACAGGAAGTAGTTATGCCACAGGACAGGGTATAAGTTATACTACAGGACAGGAAGTAGTTATGCCACAGGACAGGAAGTAGTTATGCCACAGGACAGGGTATAAGTTATACTACAGGACAGGAAGTAGTTATGCCACAGGACAGGAAGTAGTTATGCCACAGGACAGGGTATAAGTTATACTACAGGACAGGAAGTAGTTATGCCACAGGACAGGAAGTAGTTATGCCACAGGACAGGGTATAAGTTATACTACAGGACAGGAAGTAGTTATGCCACAGGACAGGAAGTAGTTATGCCACAGGACAGGGTATAAGTTATACTACAGGACAGGAAGTAGTTATGCTACAGGACAGGAAGTAGTTATGCTACAGGACAGGGTATAAGTTATGCTACAGGACAGGAAGTAGTTATGCTACAGGACAGGAAGTAGTTATACTACAGGACAGGAAGTAGTTATGCCACAGGACAGGAAGTAGTTATGCCACAGGACAGGAAGTAGTTATGCCACAGGACAGGAAGTAGTTATGCTACAGGACAGGAAGTAGTTATGCTACAGGACAGGAAGTAGTTATGCTACAGGACAGGAAGTAGTTATGCTACAGGACAGGAAGTAGTTATGCTACAGGACAGGAAGTAGTTATGCTACAGGACAGGAAGTAGTTATGCCACAGGACAGGAAGTAGTTATGCCACAGGACGGGAAGTAGTTATGCCACAGGACAGGAAGTAGTTATGCCACAGGACGGGAAGTAGTTATACTACAGGACAGGAAGTAGTTATGCCACAGGACAGGAAGTAGTTATGCCACAGGACAGGAAGTCGTTATACTACAGGACAGGGTATACGTTATACTACAGGACAAGGTATAAGTTATACTACAGGACAGGGTATAAGTTATACTACAGGACAGGAAGTTATACTTCAGGACAGGAAGTGGTAGTTCAGGACAGGAAGTAGTTATGCCACAGGACAGGAAGTTATACTTCGGGACAGGAAGTGGTTCCACTACAGGACAGGGTATAAGTTATACTACAGGACAGGGTATAAGTTATACTACAGGACAGGAAGTTATACTTCAGGACAGGAAGTGGTAGTTCAGGACAGGAAGTCCTCACCCTTGCAGTGGACAGCTACAGCTCCGTCCGTGCTCTCACAGATGTGCAGGAAGCGGCGTGTGATGATGTCACTGGGTGTGCTGCCGTCTAAGAAAAAGAGGTCGTGGTGGTCGAAGCCGGCGTCGGTGAAGCGTTTGGAGTCGTAGATCTTCTTGTTCAGACGTATGACGGAGGTCACGTTGTGTTTCCTGAAGTACGGGAAATACGCCTCGGGGGCGTGGAGAGGGTAACCTGCAGGGGGCGGAGCATCCACAGGAGTTCACCAGGTCAAGTCACAGGGTATGATGACAACAATAATGATAACATCCTCCTCAGGGAGTCTCTCTGCAGCGCACCGTTCTCTAGCTTAGTTTTAGGATGAGGTCCGCTGAAGGCCAGAAACTTCCCCGGGACGATCCAGTTCAGATCTCCGTTCTCAACCCGCTGCAAACACACAGACGCAGGTTCAAGTCCCACAAACAAAGGAGAGAAAGTCTGTAGCGTCGACACTGGAACCATTACAGGTTCCATCAGGTCAAACCATAGTGCTGGTAGTTCTACTACTACGGGTACTACGGGTAGTTGTGGTAGTTCTACTAGTACGGGTAGTTCTACTAGTACGGGTACTACGGGTAATACAGGTAGTTCTACTAGTACGGGTAGTTCTACTAGTACGGGTACTACGGGTAATACAGGTAGTTCTACTAGTACGGGTAGTTCTACTAGTAAGAGTACTACGGGTAGTTCTACTAGTACAGGTACTACTGGTAGTTCTACTAGTACGGGTACTACGGGTAATAC
>JBAMJR010000023.1:300000-332500 GCA_038501785.1 Myoxocephalus aenaeus | reverse complement strand
TTCTTCTTCTCTTGATGTTCCTCGTATAACTTCTTCTTCTTCTTCTTCTTCTCCTCCTCTTGATGTTCCTCGTATAACTTCTTCTTCTTCTTCTTCTTCTCCTCCTCTTGATGTTCCTCGTATAACTTCTTCTTCTTCTTCTCCTCTTGATGTTCCTCGTATAACTTCTTCTTCTTCTTCTCCTCTTGATGTTCCTCGTATAACTTCTTCTTCTTCTTCTTCTTCTTCTCCTCCTCTTGATGTTCCTCGTATAACTTCTTCTTCTTCTCCTCCTCTTGATGTTCCTCGTATAACTTCTTCTTCTTCTTCTTCTTCTTCTTCTCCTCCTCTTGATGTTCCTCGTATAACTTCTTCTTCTTCTTCTCCTCCTCTTGATGTTCCTCGTATAACTTCTTCTTCTTCTTCTTCTTCTTCTTCTTCTTCTCCTCCTCTTGATGTTCCTCGTATAACTTCTTCTTCTTCTTCTTCTTCTTCTCTTGATGTCCCTCGTATAACTTCTTCTTCTTCTTCTCCTCCTCTTGATGTTCCTCGTATAACTTCTTCTCCTCCTTCTCCTCCTCCTCTTGATGTTCCTCGTGTAACTTCTTCTTCTCCTCCTTCTCCTCCTCTTGATGTTCCTTGTGTAACTTCTTCTTCTCTTGATGTTCCTCGTGTAACTTCTTCTTCTTCTTCTTCTTCTCTTGATGTTCCTCGTGTAACTTCTTCTTCTCTTGATGTTCCTCGTGTAACTTCTTCTTCTTCTCCTTCTCCTCCTCTTGATGTTCCTTGTGTAACTTCTTCTTCTCTTGATGTTCCTCGTGTAACTTCTTCTTCTTCTTCTTCTTCTCTTGATGTTCCTCGTGTAACTTCTTCTTCTCTTGATGTTCCTCGTGTAACTTCTTCTTCTTCTTCTTCTCTTGATGTTCCTTGTGTAACTTCTTCTTCTTCTTCTTCTTCTTCTCCTCCTTCTCCTCCTCCTCTTGATGTTCCTCGTGTAACTTCTTCTTCTTCTTCTTCTCCTTCTCCTCCTCTTGATGTTCCTCGTGTAACTTCTTCTTCTTCTTCTTCTCCTCTTGATGTTCCTTGTGTAACTTCTTCTTCTCTTGATGTTCCTCGTGTAACTTCTTCTTCTTCTTCTTCTCTTGATGTTCCTCGTGTAACTTCTTCTTCTCTTGATGTTCCTCGTGTAACTTCTTCTTCTTCTTCTCTTGATGTTCCTCGTGTAACTTCTTCTTCTTCTTCTTCTTCTCCTCCTTCTCCTCCTCCTCTTGATGTTCCTCGTGTAACTTCTTCTTCTTCTTCTTCTTCTTCTCCTCCTCCTTCTCCTCCTCCTCTTGATGTTCCTCGTGTAACTTCTTCTTCTTCTCCTCCTCCTCCTCCTCTTGATGTTCCTCGTGTAACTTCTTCTTCTCCTCCTCCTCCTCTTGATGTTATTTCTTCTTCTTCTCCTCCTCCTCCTCCTCCTCCTCCTCCTCCTCCTCCTCCTCCTCCTCCTCTTGATGTTCCTCGTGTAACTTCTTCTTCTCCTCCTCCTCCTCTTGATGTTCCTCGTATAACTTCTTCTTCTTCTCCTCCTCCTCTTGATGTTCCTCGTGTAACTTCTTCTTCTTCTTCTCCTCTTGATGTTCCTCGTGTAACTTCTTCTTCTTCTTCTCCTCTTGATGTTCCTCGTGTAACTTCTTCTTCTTCTTCTTCTCCTCTTGATGTTCCTCGTGTAACTTCTTCTTCTCCTCCTCCTCCTCTTGATGTTCCTCGTGTAACTTCTTCTTCTTCTTCTCCTCTTGATGTTCCTAGTGTAACTTCTTCTTCTTCTTCTCCTCTTGATGTTCCTCGTGTAACTTCTTCTTCTTCTTCTTCTCTTGATGTTCCTCGTGTAACTTCTTCTTCTTCTTCTTCTTCTCCTCCTCCTCTTGATGTTCCTCGTGTAACTTCTTCTTCTTCTTCTTCTCCTCCTCTTGATGTTCCTCGTGTAACTTCTTCTTCTTCTTCTTCTCTTGATGTTCCTCGTGTAACTTCTTCTTCTTCTTCTCTTGATGTTCCTCGTGTAACTTCTTCTTCTTCTTCTTCTCTTGATGTTCCTTGTGTAACTTCTTCTTCTTCTCTTGATGTTCCTCGTGTAACTTCTTCTTCTTCTTCTCTTGATGTTCCTCGTGTAACTTCTTCTTCTTCTTCTCTTGATGTTCCTCGTGTAACTTCTTCTTCTTCTTCTCTTGATGTTCCTCGTGTAACTTCTTCTTCTTCTTCTTCTCTTGATGTTCCTCGTGTAACTTCTTCTTCTTCTTCTTCTCTTGATGTTCCTCGTGTAAGTTCTTCTTCTTCTCTTGATGTTCCTCGTGTAAGTTCTTCTTCTTCTCTTGATGTTCCTCGTGTAACTTCTTCTTCTTCTTCTTCTTCTCTTGATGTTCCTCGTGTAACTTCTTCTTCTTCTTCTCTTGATGTTCCTCGTGACGGCCGCGTATTTAAAGTAAAACATACACTTAGTTTGAACCTTTGACAAACTCAGCATGGGGCCAAACCTCCCTCTTCTGGTAGTACTACTACAATGAGGAGTAGTACTACAAGAGGAGTAGTACTACAAGAGGAGTAGTACTACAGCAGTGGAGGACTCACCTGAAGGGCAGGTAGGAGGCGTTGGAACCAGACGTCAGAGCTCTGTAAGCCTCTTCTGGAGTTTTCTTCAGGTAGATCACCTGATAGAGACACAGGTAAACAGTCTTAATGCTAAGCTAGGCTAAGCATGATACATCACACAGGTAAACAGTCTTAATGCTAAGCTAGGCTAAGCATGATAGGTCACACAGGTAAATTCTCAACATCATCATGTTCTTGTGACACCAGGCTGTCTGATCCTCACAGCTGCCCCTGAACGCAACACGACACACACGCACACACGATGACTCACCGCGTAGCCTCCAATCAGCACGGCGGCGTTGGACCTCTTCCTCTGGTCGAAGCTGGTGTAGTGAACGATCCTCTTCCTGGTCAGAGTGAACGACTGAGGAGAAGAAGAGTCACATGACCAGCAGAGGATCAATAATAGAGTGAATGAGATGTGACAGAGTGAATGAGATGTGACAGAGTGAATTAGATGAGATGTGACAGAGTGAATGAGATGTGATGTGACAGAGTGAATGAGATGTGATGTGACAGAGTGAATGAGATGTGACAGAGTGAAGGTGATGTGACAGAGTGAAGGAGATGAGATGTGACAGAGTGAATGTGATGTGACAGAGTGAAGGTGATGTGATGTGACAGAGTGAATGAGATGTGACAGAGTGAAGGTGATGTGACAGAGTGAATTAGATGAGATGTGACAGAGTGAATGAGATGTGATGTGACAGAGTGAATGAGATGTGATGTGACAGAGTGAATGAGATGTGACAGAGTGAAGGTGATGTGACAGAGTGAAGGTGATGTGATGTGACAGAGTGAATGAGATGTGATGTGACAGAGTGAATGTGATGTGACAGAGTGAAGGTGATGTGACAGAGTGAATGTGATGTGACAGAGTGAAGGTGATGTGATGTGACAGAGTGAATGAGATGTGATGTGACAGAGTGAATGTGATGTGACAGAGTGAAGGTGATGTGACAGAGTGAATGTGATGTGACAGAGTGAAGGTGATGTGATGTGACAGAGTGAATGAGATGTGATGTGACAGAGTGAATGTGATGTGACAGAGTGAAGGTGATGTGACAGAGTGAAGGAGATGAGATGTGACAGAGTGAAGGAGATGAGATGTGACAGAGTGAATGTGATGTGACAGAGTGAATGAGATGTGACAGAGTGAAGGAGATGTGATGTGACAGAGTGAATGTGATGTGACAGAGTGAATGTGATGTGACAGAGTGAAGGAGATGTGATGTGACAGAGTGAAGGAGATGAGATGTGACAGAGTGAATGAGATGAGATGTGACAGAGTGAATGTGATGTGACAGAGTGAAGGTGATGTGACAGAGTGAAGGAGATGAGATGTGACAGAGTGAATGAGATGTGATGTGACAGAGTGAATGTGATGTGACAGAGTGAATGTGATGTGACAGAGTGAAGGAGATGAGATGTGACAGAGTGAAGGAGATGTGACAGAGTGAAGGAGATGAGATGTGACAGAGTGAAGGAGATGTGACAGAGTGAATGAGATGTGATGTGACAGAGTGAATGTGATGTGATAGAGTGAATGTGATGTGACAGAGTAAAGGTGATGTGACAGAGTGAAGGAGATGAGATGTGACAGAGTGAATGAGATGTGATGTGACAGAGTGAATGTGATGTGACAGAGTGAAGGAGATGTGATGTGACAGAGTGAAGGAGATGAGATGTGACAGAGTGAAGGAGATGAGATGTGACAGAGTGAATGTGATGTGACAGAGTGAATGTGATGTGACAGAGTGAAGGAGATGAGATGTGACAGAGTGAATGAGATGAGATGTGACAGAGTGAATGTGATGTGACAGAGTGAAGGTGATGTGACAGAGTGAAGGAGATGAGATGTGACAGAGTGAATGAGATGTGATGTGACAGAGTGAATGTGATGTGACAGAGTGAATGTGATGTGACAGAGTGAAGGAGATGAGATGTGACAGAGTGAAGGAGATGTGACAGAGTGAAGGAGATGAGATGTGACAGAGTGAAGGAGATGTGACAGAGTGAATGAGATGTGATGTGACAGAGTGAATGTGATGTGATAGAGTGAATGTGATGTGACAGAGTAAAGGTGATGTGACAGAGTGAAGGAGATGAGATGTGACAGAGTGAATGAGATGTGATGTGACAGAGTGAATGTGATGTGACAGAGTGAAGGTGATGTGACAGAGTGAAGGAGATGTGATGTGACAGAGTGAATGTGATGTGACAGAGTGAAGGTGATGTGACAGAGTGAATGAGATGTGATGTGACAGAGTGAATGTGATGTGATGTGACAGAGTGAATGTGATGTGACAGAGTGAAGGAGATGAGATGTGACAGAGTGAAGGAGATGTGACAGAGTGAAGGAGATGAGATGTGACAGAGTGAATGAGATGTGATGTGACAGAGTGAATGTGATGTGACAGAGTGAAGGAGATGTGATGTGACAGAGTGAATGTGATGTGATAGAGTGAATGTGATGTGACAGAGTGAAGGTGATGTGACAGAGTGAAGGAGATGAGATGTGACAGAGTGAATGAGATGTGATGTGACAGAGTGAATGTGATGTGACAGAGTGAAGGTGATGTGACAGAGTGAAGGAGATGTGATGTGACAGAGTGAAGGAGATGAGATGTGACAGAGTGAAGGAGATGTGATGTGACAGAGTGAATGTGATGTGACAGAGTGAATGTGATGTGACAGAGTGAAGGAGATGAGATGTGACAGAGTGAAGGAGATGTGATGTGACAGAGTGAATGAGATGTGATGTGACAGAGTGAATGTGATGTGACAGAGTGAATGTGATGTGACAGAGTGAAGGAGATGAGATGTGACAGAGTGAATGTGATGTGACAGAGTGAATGTGATGTGACAGAGTGAATGAGATGTGATGTGACAGAGTGAATGTGATGTGACAGAGTGAATGTGATGTGACAGAGTGAAGGAGATGAGATGTGACAGAGTGAAGGAGATGTGACAGAGTGAAGGAGATGAGATGTGACAGAGTGAACTCACCTTGAGCTTCTTGTTGAGTTTGCAGCAGTATCGGTACAACATGGCCAGATTCAGAGGACCAAAGTCAGCGTAGAAACTGAAACACAGAACTGTGTATAAGTACTGTGTACTATATATAACTGTAATAATAATAATAATGTAAACATGTGGCTGCAGTGGAGCTCATGAACCATGCTGATATGTAATTCCACATATTGATTATTGATCATTAATCATTAATCAGACTTACTTCTCGTAGACGAACTCGTCGTCGGTGCAGAAGTAGTGCGTGTTGGCCGTGCTCTTGGGTCTGCTGCGCAGCGTGGAGAAGTACAGGCGCTCTGAGGACACAGAGGCTGGTCTCAGGTCAGCTGGCTGAGGCAGACACCATGATCTCAGCCCAGGAGCTGGTTTGATCACAGCTATGACCGATACCTACCGATGCAACGCAGATTTCGGTGCCTGAGTCGATTGAAATACTTTGTTACACTAGTCTGATGAGTCCGTCCTGGCAGCAGCTAACGATGGCCTATCGTGTGTATAACTACAGTCGCTAGCTAGCATCAACCTTTTAACAGAGAAAATTAAGAAGTATCAGTTTAGGCGCCGGTTTCGTTATAAAAGTATCGCTTTAGCTCCGGTATCGTGATGAAAGTATCGCTTTAGCTCCGGTATCGTGATGAAAGTATCGCTTTAGCTCCGGTATCGTGATGAAAGTATCGCTTTAGCTCCGGTATCGTGATGAAAGTATCGCTTTAGCTCCGGTATCGTGATGAAAGTATCGCTTTAGCTCCGGTATCGTGATGAAAGTATCGCTTTAGCTCCGGTATCGTGATGAAAGTATCGCTTTAGCTCCGGTATCGTGATGAAAGTATCGCTTTAGCTCCGGTATCGTGATGAAAGTATCGCTTTAGCTCCGGTATCGTGATGAAAGTATCGCTTTAGCTCCGGTATCGTGATGAAAGTATCGCTTTAGCTCCGGTATCGTGATGAAAGTAGAGCTTTAGCTCCGGTATCGTGATGAAAGTAGAGCTTTAGCTCCGGTATCGTGATGAAAGTAGAGCTTTAGTTCCGGTATCGTGATGAAAGTATCGCTTTAGCTCCGGTATCGTGATGAAAGTATCGCTTTAGCTCCGGTATCGTGATGAAAGTATCGCTTTAGCTCCGGTATCGTGATGAAAGTATCGCTTTAGTTCCTGTATCGTTATAAAAGTATCGCTTTAGCTCCGGTATCGTGATGAAAGTATCGCTTTAGTTCCGGTATCGTGATGAAAGTATCGCTTTAGCTCCGGTATCGTGATGAAAGTATCGCTTTAGCTCCGGTATCGTGATGAAAGTAGAGCTTTAGCTCCGGTATCGTGATGAAAGTATCGCTTTAGCTCCGGTATCGTGATGAAAGTATCGCTTTAGCTCCGGTATCGTGATGAAAGTATCGCTTTAGCTCCGGTATCGTGATGAAAGTATCGCTTTAGCTCCGGTATCGTGATGAAAGTATCGCTTTAGCTCCGGTATCGTGATGAAAGTATCGCTTTAGCTCCGGTATCGTGATGAAAGTATCGCTTTAGCTCCGGTATCGTGATGAAAGTATCGCTTTAGCTCCGGTATCGTGATGAAAGTATCGCTTTAGCTCCGGTATCGTGATGAAAGTAGAGCTTTAGCTCCGGTATCGTGATGAAAGTAGAGCTTTAGCTCCGGTATCGTGATGAAAGTATCGCTTTAGCTCCGGTATCGTGATGAAAGTATCGCTTTAGCTCCGGTATCGTGATGAAAGTAGAGCTTTAGCTCCGGTATCGTGATGAAAGTAGCGCTTTAGCTCCGGTATCGTGATGAAAGTAGAGCTTTAGCTCCGGTATCGTGATGAAAGTATCGCTTTAGCTCCGGTATCGTGATGAAAGTATCGCTTTAGCTCCGGTATCGTGATGAAAGTAGAGCTTTAGCTCCGGTATCGTGATGAAAGTATCGCTTTAGCTCCGGTATCGTGATGAAAGTATCGCTTTAGCTCCGGTATCGTGATGAAAGTAGAGCTTTAGCTCCGGTATCGTGATGAAAGTATCGCTTTAGCTCCGGTATCGTGATGAAAGTATCGCTTTAGCTCCGGTATCGTGATGAAAGTATCGCTTTAGCTCCGGTATCGTGATGAAAGTAGAGCTTTAGCTCCGGTATCGTGATGAAAGTAGAGCTTTAGCTCCGGTATCGTGATGAAAGTATCGCTTTAGCTCCGGTATCGTGATGAAAGTAGAGCTTTAGCTCCGGTATCGTGATGAAAGTAGCGCTTTAGCTCCGGTATCGTGATGAAAGTATCGCTTTAGTTCCGGTATCGTGATGAAAGTATCGCTTTAGCTCCGGTATCGTGATGAAAGTATCGCTTTAGTTCCGGTATCGTGATGAAAGTATCGCTTTAGCTCCGGTATCGTGATGAAAGTAGAGCTTTAGCTCCGGTATCGTGATGAAAGTATCGCTTTAGCTCCGGTATCGTGATGAAAGTAGAGCTTTAGCTCCGGTATCGTGATGAAAGTATCGCTTTAGCTCCGGTATCGTGATGAAAGTAGAGCTTTAGCTCCGGTATCGTGATGAAAGTAGAGCTTTAGCTCCGGTATCGTGATGAAAGTAGAGCTTTAGCTCCGGTATCGTGATGAAAGTAGAGCTTTAGCTCCGGTATCGTGATGAAAGTAGAGCTTTAGCTCCGGTATCGTGATGAAAGTAGAGCTTTAGCTCCGGTATCGTGATGAAAGTATCGCTTTAGCTCCGGTATCGTGATGAAAGTATCGCTTTAGCTCCGGTATCGTGATGAAAGTATCTCTTTAGCTCCGGTATCGTGATGAAAGTATCGCTTTAGCTCCGGTATCGTGATGAAAGTAGAGCTTTAGCTCCGGTATCGTGATGAAAGTAGAGCTTTAGCTCCGGTATCGTGATGAAAGTAGAGCTTTAGCTCCGGTATCGTGATGAAAGTATCGCTTTAGTTCCTGTATCGTTATAAAAGTATCGCTTTAGCTCCGGTATCGTGATGAAAGTATCGCTTTAGTTCCGGTATCGTGATGAAAGTATCGCTTTAGCTCCGGTATCGTGATGAAAGTATCGCTTTAGCTCCGGTATCGTGATGAAAGTATCGCTTTAGCTCCGGTATCGTGATGAAAGTATCGCTTTAGCTCCGGTATCGTGATGAAAGTATCGCTTTAGCTCCGGTATCGTGATGAAAGTATCGCTTTAGCTCCGGTATCGTGATGAAAGTATCGCTTTAGTTCCTGTATCGTTATAAAAGTATCGCTTTAGCTCCGGTATCGTGATGAAAGTATCGCTTTAGTTCCGGTATCGTGATGAAAGTATCGCTTTAGCTCCGGTATCGTGATGAAAGTATCGCTTTAGCTCCGGTATCGTGATGAAAGTATCGCTTTAGCTCCGGTATCGTGATGAAAGTATCGCTTTAGCTCCGGTATCGTGATGAAAGTATCGCTTTAGCTCCGGTATCGTGATGAAAGTATCGCTTTAGCTCCGGTATCGTGATGAAAGTATCGCTTTAGCTCCGGTATCGTGATGAAAGTATCGCTTTAGCTCCGGTATCGTGATGAAAGTAGAGCTTTAGCTCCGGTATCGTGATGAAAGTAGAGCTTTAGCTCCGGTATCGTGATGAAAGTAGAGCTTTAGCTCCGGTATCGTGATGAAAGTAGCGCTTTAGCTCCGGTATCGTGATGAAAGTATCGCTTTAGTTCCGGTATCGTGATGAAAGTATCGCTTTAGCTCCGGTATCGTGATGAAAGTATCGCTTTAGTTCCGGTATCGTGATGAAAGTATCGCTTTAGCTCCGGTATCGTGATGAAAGTATCGCTTTAGCTCCGGTATCGTGATGAAAGTATCGCTTTAGTTCCGGTATCGTGATGAAAGTATCGCTTTAGCTCCGGTATCGTGATGAAAGTATCGCTTTAGCTCCGGTATCGTGATGAAAGTATCGCTTTAGCTCCGGTATCGTGATGAAAGTAGAGCTTTAGCTCCGGTATCGTGATGAAAGTAGAGCTTTAGCTCCGGTATCGTGATGAAAGTATCGCTTTAGCTCCGGTATCGTGATGAAAGTATCGCTTTAGCTCCGGTATCGTGATGAAAGTATCGCTTTAGCTCCGGTATCGTGATGAAAGTATCTCTTTAGCTCCGGTATCGTGATGAAAGTATCGCTTTAGCTCCGGTATCGTGATGAAAGTAGAGCTTTAGCTCCGGTATCGTGATGAAAGTAGAGCTTTAGCTCCGGTATCGTGATGAAAGTATCGCTTTAGCTCCGGTATCGTGATGAAAGTAGAGCTTTAGCTCCGGTATCGTGATGAAAGTAGAGCTTTAGCTCCGGTATCGTGATGAAAGTAGAGCTTTAGCTCCGGTATCGTGATGAAAGTAGAGCTTTAGCTCCGGTATCGTGATGAAAGTAGAGCTTTAGCTCCGGTATCGTGATGAAAGTAGAGCTTTAGCTCCGGTATCGTGATGAAAGTAGAGCTTTAGCTCCGGTATCGTGATGAAAGTATCGCTTTAGCTCCGGTATCGTGATGAAAGTATCGCTTTAGCTCCGGTATCGTGATGAAAGTATCTCTTTAGCTCCGGTATCGTGATGAAAGTATCGCTTTAGCTCCGGTATCGTGATGAAAGTAGAGCTTTAGCTCCGGTATCGTGATGAAAGTAGAGCTTTAGCTCCGGTATCGTGATGAAAGTAGAGCTTTAGCTCCGGTATCGTGATGAAAGTATCGCTTTAGTTCCTGTATCGTTATAAAAGTATCGCTTTAGCTCCGGTATCGTGATGAAAGTATCGCTTTAGTTCCGGTATCGTGATGAAAGTATCGCTTTAGCTCCGGTATCGTGATGAAAGTATCGCTTTAGCTCCGGTATCGTGATGAAAGTATCGCTTTAGCTCCGGTATCGTGATGAAAGTATCGCTTTAGCTCCGGTATCGTGATGAAAGTATCGCTTTAGCTCCGGTATCGTGATGAAAGTATCGCTTTAGCTCCGGTATCGTGATGAAAGTATCGCTTTAGCTCCGGTATCGTGATGAAAGTATCGCTTTAGCTCCGGTATCGTGATGAAAGTATCGCTTTAGCTCCGGTATCGTGATGAAAGTAGAGCTTTAGCTCCGGTATCGTGATGAAAGTAGAGCTTTAGCTCCGGTATCGTGATGAAAGTAGAGCTTTAGCTCCGGTATCGTGATGAAAGTAGCGCTTTAGCTCCGGTATCGTGATGAAAGTATCGCTTTAGTTCCGGTATCGTGATGAAAGTATCGCTTTAGCTCCGGTATCGTGATGAAAGTATCGCTTTAGTTCCGGTATCGTGATGAAAGTATCGCTTTAGCTCCGGTATCGTGATGAAAGTATCGCTTTAGCTCCGGTATCGTGATGAAAGTATCGCTTTAGTTCCGGTATCGTGATGAAAGTATCGCTTTAGCTCCGGTATCGTGATGAAAGTATCGCTTTAGCTCCGGTATCGTGATGAAAGTATCGCTTTAGCTCCGGTATCGTGATGAAAGTAGAGCTTTAGCTCCGGTATCGTGATGAAAGTAGAGCTTTAGCTCCGGTATCGTGATGAAAGTATCGCTTTAGCTCCGGTATCGTGATGAAAGTATCGCTTTAGCTCCGGTATCGTGATGAAAGTATCGCTTTAGCTCCGGTATCGTGATGAAAGTATCTCTTTAGCTCCGGTATCGTGATGAAAGTATCGCTTTAGCTCCGGTATCGTGATGAAAGTAGAGCTTTAGCTCCGGTATCGTGATGAAAGTAGAGCTTTAGCTCCGGTATCGTGATGAAAGTATCGCTTTAGCTCCGGTATCGTGATGAAAGTATCGCTTTAGTTCCTGTATCGTTATAAAAGTATCGCTTTAGCTCCGGTATCGTGATGAAAGTATCGCTTTAGCTCCGGTATCGTGATGAAAGTATCGCTTTAGCTCCGGTATCGTGATGAAAGTAGAGCTTTAGCTCCGGTATCGTGATGAAAGTATCGCTTTAGCTCCGGTATCGTGATGAAAGTATCGCTTTAGCTCCGGTATCGTGATGAAAGTATCGCTTTAGCTCCGGTATCGTGATGAAAGTATCGCTTTAGCTCCGGTATCGTGATGAAAGTATCTCTTTAGCTCCGGTATCGTGATGAAAGTATCGCTTTAGCTCCGGTATCGTGATGAAAGTAGAGCTTTAGCTCCGGTATCGTGATGAAAGTAGAGCTTTAGCTCCGGTATCGTGATGAAAGTATCGCTTTAGTTCCGGTATCGTGATGAAAGTATCGCTTTAGCTCCGGTATCGTGATGAAAGTAGAGCTTTAGTTCCGGTATCGTGATGAAAGTATCGCTTTAGCTCCGGTATCGTGATGAAAGTATCGCTTTAGCTCCGGTATCGTGATGAAAGTATCGCTTTAGCTCCGGTATCGTGATGAAAGTAGAGCTTTAGCTCCGGTATCGTGATGAAAGTAGAGCTTTAGCTCCGGTATCGTGATGAAAGTAGAGCTTTAGCTCCGGTATCGTGATGAAAGTAGAGCTTTAGCTCCGGTATCGTGATGAAAGTAGAGCTTTAGCTCCGGTATCGTGATGAAAGTATCGCTTTAGCTCCGGTATCGTGATGAAAGTAGAGCTTTAGCTCCGGTATCGTGATGAAAGTAGAGCTTTAGCTCCGGTATCGTGATGAAAGTATCGCTTTAGTTCCTGTATCGTTATAAAAGTATCGCTTTAGCTCCGGTATCGTGATGAAAGTATCGCTTTAGTTCCGGTATCGTGATGAAAGTATCGCTTTAGCTCCGGTATCGTGATGAAAGTATCGCTTTAGCTCCGGTATCGTGATGAAAGTAGAGCTTTAGCTCCGGTATCGTGATGAAAGTATCGCTTTAGCTCCGGTATCGTGATGAAAGTATCGCTTTAGCTCCGGTATCGTGATGAAAGTATCGCTTTAGCTCCGGTATCGTGATGAAAGTATCGCTTTAGCTCCGGTATCGTGATGAAAGTAGAGCTTTAGCTCCGGTATCGTGATGAAAGTAGAGCTTTAGCTCCGGTATCGTGATGAAAGTATCGCTTTAGCTCCGGTATCGTGATGAAAGTAGAGCTTTAGCTCCGGTATCGTGATGAAAGTAGCGCTTTAGCTCCGGTATCGTGATGAAAGTATCGCTTTAGTTCCGGTATCGTGATGAAAGTATCGCTTTAGCTCCGGTATCGTGATGAAAGTATCGCTTTAGTTCCGGTATCGTGATGAAAGTATCGCTTTAGCTCCGGTATCGTGATGAAAGTATCGCTTTAGCTCCGGTATCGTGATGAAAGTATCGCTTTAGCTCCGGTATCGTGATGAAAGTATCGCTTTAGCTCCGGTATCGTGATGAAAGTATCGCTTTAGCTCCGGTATCGTGATGAAAGTATCGCTTTAGCTCCGGTATCGTGATGAAAGTAGAGCTTTAGCTCCGGTATCGTGATGAAAGTAGAGCTTTAGCTCCGGTATCGTGATGAAAGTATCGCTTTAGCTCCGGTATCGTGATGAAAGTATCGCTTTAGCTCCGGTATCGTGATGAAAGTATCGCTTTAGCTCCGGTATCGTGATGAAAGTATCGCTTTAGCTCCGGTATCGTGATGAAAGTATCTCTTTAGCTCCGGTATCGTGATGAAAGTATCGCTTTAGCTCCGGTATCGTGATGAAAGTAGAGCTTTAGCTCCGGTATCGTGATGAAAGTAGAGCTTTAGCTCCGGTATCGTGATGAAAGTATCGCTTTAGCTCCGGTATCGTGATGAAAGTATCGCTTTAGTTCCTGTATCGTTATAAAAGTATCGCTTTAGCTCCGGTATCGTGATGAAAGTATCGCTTTAGCTCCGGTATCGTGATGAAAGTATCGCTTTAGCTCCGGTATCGTGATGAAAGTAGAGCTTTAGCTCCGGTATCGTGATGAAAGTATCGCTTTAGCTCCGGTATCGTGATGAAAGTATCGCTTTAGCTCCGGTATCGTGATGAAAGTATCGCTTTAGCTCCGGTATCGTGATGAAAGTATCGCTTTAGCTCCGGTATCGTGATGAAAGTATCTCTTTAGCTCCGGTATCGTGATGAAAGTATCGCTTTAGCTCCGGTATCGTGATGAAAGTAGAGCTTTAGCTCCGGTATCGTGATGAAAGTAGAGCTTTAGCTCCGGTATCGTGATGAAAGTATCGCTTTAGTTCCGGTATCGTGATGAAAGTATCGCTTTAGCTCCGGTATCGTGATGAAAGTAGAGCTTTAGTTCCGGTATCGTGATGAAAGTATCGCTTTAGCTCCGGTATCGTGATGAAAGTATCGCTTTAGCTCCGGTATCGTGATGAAAGTATCGCTTTAGCTCCGGTATCGTGATGAAAGTAGAGCTTTAGCTCCGGTATCGTGATGAAAGTAGAGCTTTAGCTCCGGTATCGTGATGAAAGTAGAGCTTTAGCTCCGGTATCGTGATGAAAGTAGAGCTTTAGCTCCGGTATCGTGATGAAAGTATCGCTTTAGCTCCGGTATCGTGATGAAAGTATCGCTTTAGCTCCGGTATCGTGATGAAAGTATCGCTTTAGCTCCGGTATCGTGATGAAAGTATCGCTTTAGCTCCGGTATCGTGATGAAAGTATCGCTTTAGCTCCGGTATCGTGATGAAAGTATCTCTTTAGCTCCGGTATCGTGATGAAAGTATCGCTTTAGCTCCGGTATCGTGATGAAAGTAGAGCTTTAGCTCCGGTATCGTGATGAAAGTAGAGCTTTAGCTCCGGTATCGTGATGAAAGTATCGCTTTAGCTCCGGTATCGTGATGAAAGTATCGCTTTAGTTCCTGTATCGTTATAAAAGTATCGCTTTAGCTCCGGTATCGTGATGAAAGTATCGCTTTAGTTCCGGTATCGTGATGAAAGTATCGCTTTAGCTCCGGTATCGTGATGAAAGTAGAGCTTTAGCTCCGGTATCGTGATGAAAGTAGAGCTTTAGCTCCGGTATCGTGATGAAAGTAGAGCTTTAGCTCCGGTATCGTGATGAAAGTAGAGCTTTAGCTCCGGTATCGTGATGAAAGTAGAGCTTTAGCTCCGGTATCGTGATGAAAGTAGAGCTTTAGCTCCGGTATCGTGATGAAAGTAGAGCTTTAGCTCCGGTATCGTGATGAAAGTATCGCTTTAGCTCCGGTATCGTGATGAAAGTATCGCTTTAGCTCCGGTATCGTGATGAAAGTATCGCTTTAGCTCCGGTATCGTGATGAAAGTATCTCTTTAGCTCCGGTATCGTGATGAAAGTATCGCTTTAGCTCCGGTATCGTGATGAAAGTAGAGCTTTAGCTCCGGTATCGTGATGAAAGTAGAGCTTTAGCTCCGGTATCGTGATGAAAGTAGAGCTTTAGCTCCGGTATCGTGATGAAAGTATCGCTTTAGTTCCTGTATCGTTATAAAAGTATCGCTTTAGCTCCGGTATCGTGATGAAAGTATCGCTTTAGTTCCGGTATCGTGATGAAAGTATCGCTTTAGCTCCGGTATCGTGATGAAAGTATCGCTTTAGCTCCGGTATCGTGATGAAAGTAGAGCTTTAGCTCCGGTATCGTGATGAAAGTATCGCTTTAGCTCCGGTATCGTGATGAAAGTATCGCTTTAGCTCCGGTATCGTGATGAAAGTATCGCTTTAGCTCCGGTATCGTGATGAAAGTATCGCTTTAGCTCCGGTATCGTGATGAAAGTAGAGCTTTAGCTCCGGTATCGTGATGAAAGTAGAGCTTTAGCTCCGGTATCGTGATGAAAGTATCGCTTTAGCTCCGGTATCGTGATGAAAGTAGAGCTTTAGCTCCGGTATCGTGATGAAAGTAGCGCTTTAGCTCCGGTATCGTGATGAAAGTATCGCTTTAGCTCCGGTATCGTGATGAAAGTATCGCTTTAGTTCCGGTATCGTGATGAAAGTATCGCTTTAGCTCCGGTATCGTGATGAAAGTATCGCTTTAGCTCCGGTATCGTGATGAAAGTATCGCTTTAGCTCCGGTATCGTGATGAAAGTATCGCTTTAGCTCCGGTATCGTGATGAAAGTATCGCTTTAGCTCCGGTATCGTGATGAAAGTATCGCTTTAGCTCCGGTATCGTGATGAAAGTAGAGCTTTAGCTCCGGTATCGTGATGAAAGTAGAGCTTTAGCTCCGGTATCGTGATGAAAGTAGAGCTTTAGCTCCGGTATCGTGATGAAAGTAGAGCTTTAGCTCCGGTATCGTGATGAAAGTATCGCTTTAGCTCCGGTATCGTGATGAAAGTATCGCTTTAGCTCCGGTATCGTGATGAAAGTATCTCTTTAGCTCCGGTATCGTGATGAAAGTATCGCTTTAGCTCCGGTATCGTGATGAAAGTATCGCTTTAGCTCCGGTATCGTGATGAAAGTAGAGCTTTAGCTCCGGTATCGTGATGAAAGTATCGCTTTAGCTCCGGTATCGTGATGAAAGTATCGCTTTAGTTCCTGTATCGTTATAAAAGTATCGCTTTAGCTCCGGTATCGTGATGAAAGTATCGCTTTAGCTCCGGTATCGTGATGAAAGTATCGCTTTAGCTCCGGTATCGTGATGAAAGTAGAGCTTTAGCTCCGGTATCGTGATGAAAGTATCGCTTTAGCTCCGGTATCGTGATGAAAGTATCGCTTTAGCTCCGGTATCGTGATGAAAGTATCGCTTTAGCTCCGGTATCGTGATGAAAGTATCGCTTTAGCTCCGGTATCGTGATGAAAGTATCTCTTTAGCTCCGGTATCGTGATGAAAGTATCGCTTTAGCTCCGGTATCGTGATGAAAGTAGAGCTTTAGCTCCGGTATCGTGATGAAAGTAGAGCTTTAGCTCCGGTATCGTGATGAAAGTATCGCTTTAGTTCCGGTATCGTGATGAAAGTATCGCTTTAGCTCCGGTATCGTGATGAAAGTAGAGCTTTAGTTCCGGTATCGTGATGAAAGTATCGCTTTAGCTCCGGTATCGTGATGAAAGTATCGCTTTAGCTCCGGTATCGTGATGAAAGTATCGCTTTAGCTCCGGTATCGTGATGAAAGTAGAGCTTTAGCTCCGGTATCGTGATGAAAGTAGAGCTTTAGCTCCGGTATCGTGATGAAAGTAGAGCTTTAGCTCCGGTATCGTGATGAAAGTAGAGCTTTAGCTCCGGTATCGTGATGAAAGTATCGCTTTAGCTCCGGTATCGTGATGAAAGTATCGCTTTAGCTCCGGTATCGTGATGAAAGTATCGCTTTAGCTCCGGTATCGTGATGAAAGTATCGCTTTAGCTCCGGTATCGTGATGAAAGTATCTCTTTAGCTCCGGTATCGTGATGAAAGTATCGCTTTAGCTCCGGTATCGTGATGAAAGTAGAGCTTTAGCTCCGGTATCGTGATGAAAGTATCGCTTTAGCTCCGGTATCGTGATGAAAGTATCGCTTTAGTTCCTGTATCGTTATAAAAGTATCGCTTTAGCTCCGGTATCGTGATGAAAGTATCGCTTTTAGTTCCGGTATCGTGATGAAAGTATCGCTTTAGCTCCGGGTATCGTGATGAAAGTATCGCTTTAGCTCCGGTATCGTGATGAAAGTATCGCTTTAGCTCCGGGTATCGTGATGAAAGTAGAGCTTTAGCTCCGGTATCGTGATGAAAGTATCGCTTTAGCTCCGGTATCGTGATGAAAGTATCGCTTTAGCTCCGGTATCGTGATGAAAGTATCGCTTTAGCTCCGGTATCGTGATGAAAGTAGAGCTTTAGCTCCGGTATCGTGATGAAAGTAGAGCTTTAGCTCCGGGTATCGTGATGAAAGTAGAGCTTTAGCTCCGGTATCGTGATGAAAGTAGCGCTTTAGCTCCGGTATCGTGATGAAAGTATCGCTTTAGCTCCGGTATCGTGATGAAAGTATCGCTTTAGTTCCGGTATCGTGATGAAAGTATCGCTTTAGCTCCGGTATCGTGATGAAAGTATCGCTTTAGCTCCGGTATCGTGATGAAAGTATCGCTTTAGCTCCGGTATCGTGATGAAAGTATCGCTTTAGCTCCGGTATCGTGATGAAAGTATCGCTTTAGCTCCGGTATCGTGATGAAAGTAGAGCTTTAGCTCCGGTATCGTGATGAAAGTAGAGCTTTAGCTCCGGGTATCGTGATGAAAGTAGAGCTTTAGCTCCGGGTATCGTGATGAAAGTATCGCTTTAGCTCCGGTATCGTGATGAAAGTATCGCTTTAGCTCCGGTATCGTGATGAAAGTATCGCTTTAGCTCCGGTATCGTGATGAAAGTATCGCTTTAGCTCCGGTATCGTGATGAAAGTATCTCTTTAGCTCCGGTATCGTGATGAAAGTATCGCTTTAGCTCCGGTATCGTGATGAAAGTAGAGCTTTAGCTCCGGTATCGTGATGAAAGTAGAGCTTTAGCTCCGGTATCGTGATGAAAGTATCGCTTTAGCTCCGGTATCGTGATGAAAGTAGAGCTTTAGCTCCGGGTATCGTGATGAAAGTATCGCTTTAGCTCCGGTATCGTGATGAAAGTATCGCTTTAGCTCCGGTATCGTGATGAAAGTATCGCTTTAGCTCCGGTATCGTGATGAAAGTATCGCTTTAGCTCCGGTATCGTGATGAAAGTAGAGCTTTAGCTCCGGTATCGTGATGAAAGTAGAGCTTTAGCTCCGGGTATCGTGATGAAAGTAGCGCTTTAGCTCCGGTATCGTGATGAAAGTATCGCTTTAGCTCCGGTATCGTGATGAAAGTATCGCTTTAGCTCCGGTATCGTGATGAAAGTATCGCTTTAGTTCCGGGTATCGTGATGAAAGTATCGCTTTAGCTCCGGTATCGTGATGAAAGTAGAGCTTTAGCTCCGGTATCGTGATGAAAGTATCGCTTTAGCTCCGGTATCGTGATGAAAGTAGAGCTTTAGCTCCGGTATCGTGATGAAAGTATCGCTTTAGCTCCGGGTATCGTGATGAAAGTAGAGCTTTAGCTCCGGTATCGTGATGAAAGTATCGCTTTAGCTCCGGTATCGTGATGAAAGTATCGCTTTAGCTCCGGGTATCGTGATGAAAGTAGAGCTTTAGCTCCGGTATCGTGATGAAAGTATCGCTTTAGCTCCGGGTATCGTGATGAAAGTAGCGCTTTAGCTCCGGTATCGTGATGAAAGTAGAGCTTTAGCTCCGGTATCGTGATGAAAGTATCGCTTTAGCTCCGGTATCGTGATGAAAGTATCGCTTTAGCTCCGGTATCGTGATGAAAGTATCGCTTTAGCTCCGGTATCGTGATGAAAGTATCGCTTTAGTTCCGGGTATCGTGATGAAAGTAGAGCTTTAGCTCCGGGTATCGTGATGAAAGTAGAGCTTTAGTTCCGGTATCGTGATGAAAGTATCGCTTTAGCTCCGGGTATCGTGATGAAAGTATCGCTTTAGCTCCGGTATCGTGATGAAAGTAGCGCTTTAGCTCCGGGTATCGTGATGAAAGTAGAGCTTTAGCTCCGGTATCGTGATGAAAGTATCGCTTTAGCTCCGGTATCGTGATGAAAGTAGCGCTTTAGCTCCGGTATCGTGATGAAAGTAGCGCTTTAGTTCCGGTATCGTGATGAAAGTAGAGCTTTAGCTCCGGGTATCGTGATGAAAGTATCGCTTTAGTTCCGGTATCGTGATGAAAGTATCGCTTTAGCTCCGGTATCGTGATGAAAGTATCGCTTTAGCTCCGGGTATCGTGATGAAAGTAGCGCTTTAGCTCCGGTATCGTGATGAAAGTAGAGCTTTAGCTCCGGTATCGTGATGAAAGTATCGCTTTAGCTCCGGTATCGTGATGAAAGTATCGCAGTAGAAACAGGAAGTACATCAACAACAATCAATAAACTCACTTCACATTCAATGACGTCATAAATGTTTAAATTGTGAATTGTAATCACATTGTGAACTTCATGAATAAATATAAATATTCTTTACATTTCATCCAGTTTTTTTATGTTTCCTTCATTATACTACAATAATTATAGTAGTATAGTAGTACAATTAATAATTATAGTACAATTAATACTTTAAATTATTACATATAATAAACTGCATTAAACTTGTTATGACTTAACTCTTTAACTTTAATAAACTCATAAGTTATTCTCTTCTTAGATACTGCGTGTACTTGTACCTTTAATGAACTCTATTGAAGTACTTGTACCTGTAATAAACGAAGTACTTGTACCTTTAATAAACTCTATTGACGTATTTGTACCTTTAATAAACTCTATTGAAGTACTTGTACCTGTAATAAACAAAGTACTTGTACCTGTAATAAACGGAGTGCTTGTACCTGTAATAAACACAGTACTTGTACCTGTAATAAACAAAGCACTTGTACCTGTAATAAACACAGTACTTGTACCTGTAATAAACACAGTACTTGTACCTGTAATAAACAAAGCACTTGTACCTGTAATAAACACAGTACTTGTATCTGTAATAAACACAGTACTTGTACCTGTAATAAACAAAGCACTTGTACCTGTAATAAACACAGTACTTGTACCTGTAATAAACAAAGCACTTGTACCTGTAATAAACACAGTACTTGTACCTGTAATAAACAAAGCACTTGTACCTGTAATAAACACAGTACTTGTACCTGTAATAAACAAAGTACTTGTACCTGTAATAAACAAAGCACTTGTACCTGTAATAAACACAGTACTTGTACCTGTAATAAACAAAGTACTTGTACCTGTAATAAACACAGTACTTGTACCTGTAATAAACACAGTACTTGTACCTTTAATAAACACAGCACTTGTACCTTTAATAAACAAAGTACTTGTACCTGTAATAAACAAAGTACTTGTACCTGTAATAAACAAAGTACTTGTACCTTTAATAAACACAGCACTTGTACCTTTAATAAACACAGTACTTGTACCTGTAATAAACAAAGTACTTGTACCTGTAATAAACAAAGTACTTGTACCTGTAATAAACACAGTACTTGTACCTGTAATAAACACAGTACTTGTACCTTTAATAAACACAGCACTTGTACCTTTAATAAACAAAGTACTTGTACCTGTAATAAACAAAGTACTTTGTACCTGTAATAAACACAGTACTTGTACCTTTAATAAACACAGCACTTGTACCTTTAATAAACACAGTACTTGTACCTGTAATAAACAAAGTACTTGTACCTGTAATAAACACAGTACTTGTAATAAACAAAGTACTTGTACCTGTAATAAACAAAGTACTTGTACCTGTAATAAACACAGTACTTGTACCTGTAATAAACAAAGTACTTGTACCTGTAATAAACACAGTACTTGTACCTGTAATAAACAAAGTACTTGTACCTGTAATAAACAAAGTACTTGTACCTTTAATAAACACAGTACTTGTACCTGTAATAAACAAAGTACTTGTACCTGTAATAAACACAGTACTTGTACCTGTAATAAACACAGTACTTGTACCTTTAATAAACACAGTACTTGTACCTGTAATAAACAAAGTACTTGTACCTGTAATAAACACAGTACTTGTACCTGTAATAAACACAGCACTTGTACCTTTAATAAACACAGTACTTGTACCTTTAATAAACAAAGTACTTGTACCTGTAATAAACAAAGTACTTGTACCTGTAATAAACAAAGTACTTGTACCTGTAATAAACACAGTACTTGTACCTGTAATAAACACAGTACTTGTACCTGTAATAAACACAGCACTTGTACCTTTAATAAACACGAGTACTTGTACCTTTAATAAACACAGTACTTGTACCTTTAATAAACACAGTACTTGTACCTGTAATAAACAAAGTACTTGTACCTGTAATAAACACAGTACTTGTACCTGTAATAAACACAGCACTTGTACCTTTAATAAACACAGTACTTGTACCTTTAATAAACAAAGTACTTGTACCTGTAATAAACAAAGTACTTGTACCTGTAATAAACAAAGTACTTGTACCTGTAATAAACACAGTACTTGTACCTGTAATAAACACAGTACTTGTACCTGTAATAAACACAGCACTTGTACCTTTAATAAACACAGTACTTGTACCTTTAATAAACACAGTACTTGTACCTTTAATAAACACAGTACTTGTACCTTTAATAAACAAAGTACTTGTACCTGTAATAAACAAAGTACTTGTACCTGTAATAAACACAGCACTTGTACCTGTAATAAACACAGCACTTGTACCTGTAATAAACACAGCACTTGTACCTGTAATAAACAAAGTACTTGTACCTGTAATAAACAAAGTACTTGTACCTGTAATAAACACAGCACTTGTACCTGTAATAAACACAGTACTTGTACCTGTAATAAACACAGCACTTGTACCTTTAATAAACACAGTACTTGTACCTTTAATAAACACAGTACTTGTACCTGTAATAAACAAAGTACTTGTACCTTTAATGAACGGAGCTCCCCCCGCCTCGGGCTCCTCCGTCATCCCGAACAGGACCGACAGGATCGGGGAGTGTCTCACCCCTTCCAGCGTCATGGGTCCGTCTAATTCCTGGCCTATCTCACCCCTTCCAGGGTCATGGGTCCATCTAATTCCTGGCCTGTCTCACACAAACTTTCTAACAGTTAGCCGTTAGCCGGCTAGCAGACAGGTGAGACTTCTTAAAAGTTTGAATAAACTTTATCCTCAGTTTCCCATCAGCCCCTGCGGCCGGATTCTTTTCTACCGTTTCCGTTGTTATTCCCGGGTTAGCGGGTTAGCATGTTAGCATGTCCTCACGACGCTCCGAGAGTCTGAACCTGAGATTCACCAAATCCCTCCTTAAGACACGTTCCCATAGCAACGGGGGCCGCGCCCACAGCACCGCGAGCCAATCACAGGTCAGAACAGACCGTGCTGCCTTCAGGGTTTACTGGGAGAAAACATAGTGAGGCGTTCAGGGTCCGACAGGAACAAAACCGGCCGTAGACGTTTTATATTATGAATATAATCTGATCAATACCGGACCTTCATAATCAGATTATTGTTCTAAAGGCTCTAATAACACATTGATCCATGTTACTTTAGTTTTAATCGTCTCTTGTACACATATAAGTTATATATTGTAGTATATTGTTGTATTATTGCAACAATCTGCAACTTTATTTTGACACATTATTTATTTAACCTAACAATAAACTAAAGTTTTGTATACTTTGCACTAAAATGTTAAATAAATGAAAATTAGGATTTTTTATTTTTTCATTGACGACGGACTATTTTCCAGATTATGGCTGTTTTATTACATTAATGAGTTTCTTGTGTAATGTGTGAGTTAAGTGAAGTGACTCTTGAAGGTAATAAATAATAATAATAATAATAATAATAATAATTAATGTAATTATTATTAATTAATTAATTAATTAATAATCAATCTGATAGTTATTGGTCCAGGAATGAAAAAGACATGTTCACAGTTTTAATCCTGTGTACATTTCCTCTTCCTCTCAGGTGAGGAAGGTGAGTCCTGAGATCTGTTCTCAGGTCAGTTTACGTCCAGAGGACGGACTCAGGAGGAGGAGTCACATGACGGGAGATAACCTCCCCTGATTGGCTGGTTTTAAGACTCCAGGCTTCAGACTCTGGTTGTGATGTCACAATCTCACCTGCGATCAGAGAGATCCACACACGGTTTGGTCCTGGACCTGGTCCTGGTCCCGGTCCTGGACCTGGTCCTGGTCCTGGTCCGGGTTGGTCCCTCCAGGCCCCAGCATCCGCCATGCTGCAGGGCGGTGAGCAGACTGCAAGGACTCCGCAGGGCTGAGCCCAGGGGGGTGTCAGGTGATTCGGGTCAGGTTGCTCCTGGTCCTGGCTCCAGAGGGGACCGAGGTGTGAGCTTACAGCCGGATCAGGTTTCAGCTCACATCCAGGTCTGAGCGGGACCTCCTGTGTACTGTACATCACCTGCTGCAGGTGAGCTGGAGGGGAGCGAACACGACACCACGAGGTGACGTCATGGAAACAGGAAGGGGGACCACAGGAAGACCAGGTCCAGCAGGGACCAGAACAGATCAGCTGTCTTCAGAGCGAGACACACCTGGACAGATGAAAAATACAATACCCAGAATGCAACACTCTTTCACGCGTGTTCACCCCTCATTGTCACCCCTTGTGTTCTTGTCTATGGTACTATACTATCTCTAGTGGGGTAATATGGTACTATGATCTCTCTAGTGGGGTAATATGGTACTATGAGCTCTCTAGTGGGGTAATATGGTACTATGAGCTCTCTAGTGGGGTAATATGGTACTATGAGCTCTCTAGTGGGGTAATATGGTACTATAAGCTCTCTAGTGGGGTAATATGGTACTATGAGCTCTCTAGTGGGGTAATATGGTACTATGTGCTCTCTAGTGGGGTAATATGGTACTATAAGCTCTCTAGTGGGGTAATATGGTACTATAAACTCTCTAGAGGGGTAATATGGTACTATGAGCTCTCTAGTGGGGTAATATGGTACTATGAGCTCTCTAGTGGGGTAATATGGTACTATGATCTCTCTAGTGGGGTAATATGGTACTATGAGCTCTCTAGTGGGGTAATATGGTACTATGAGCTCTCTAGTGGGGTAATATGGTACTATAAGCTCTCTAGTGGGGTAATATGGTACTATGAGCTCTCTAGTGGGGTAATATGGTACTATGTGCTCTCTAGTGGGGTAATATGGTACTATAAGCTCTCTAGTGGGGTAATATGGTACTATAAACTCTCTAGAGGGGTAATATGGTACTATGAGCTCTCTACTGGGGTAATATGGTACTATGATCTCTCTAGTGGGGTAATATGGTACTATACTATCTCTAGTGGGGTAATATGGTACTATAAACTCTCTAGTGGGGTAATATGGTACTATGTGCTCTCTAGTGGGGTAATATGGTACTATAAACTCTCTAGTGGGGTAATATGGTACTATGTGCTCTCTAGTGGGGTAATATGGTACTATGAGCTCTCTAGTGGGGTAATATGGTACTATGAGCTCTCTAGTGGGGTAATATGGTACTATGAGCTCTCTAGTGGGGTAATATGGTACTATGAGTTCTTTAGTGGGGTAATATGGTACTATGAGTTCTTTAGTGGGGTAATATGGTACTATGAGCTCTCTAGTGGGGTAATATGGTACTATGAGTTCTTTAGTGGGGTAATATGGTACTATGAGCTCTCTAGTGGGGTAATATGGTACTATGAGTTCTTTAGTGGGGTAATATGGTACTATAAGCTCTCTAGTGGGGTAATATGGTACTATACTATCTCTAGTGGGGTAATATGGTACTATGAGCTCTCTAGTGGGGTAATATGGTACTATGAGTTCTTTAGTGGGGTAATATGGTACTATGAGCTCTCTAGTGGGGTAATATGGTACTATGAGTTCTTTAGTGGGGTAATATGGTACTATGAGCTCTTTAGTGGGGTAATATGGTACTATGAGCTCTCTAGTGGGGTAATATGGTACTATGAGTTCTTTAGTGGGGTAATATGGTACTATGAGCTCTCTAGTGGGGTAATATGGTACTATGAGCTCTCTAGTGGGGTAATATGGTACTATGAGCTCTCTAGTGGGGTAATATGGTACTATGAGTTCTTTAGTGGGGTAATATGGTACTATGAGCTCTTTAGTGGGGTAATATGGTACTATGAGCTCTCTAGTGGGGTAATATGGTACTATGAGCTCTCTAGTGGGGTAATATGGTACTATGAGCTCTTTAGTGGGGTAATATGGTACTATGAGCTCTCTAGTGGGGTAATATGGTACTATGAGTTCTTTAGTGGGGTAATATGGTACTATGAGCTCTTTAGTGGGGTAATATGGTACTATGAGCTCTTTAGTGGGGTAATATGGTACTATGAGCTCTTTAGTGGGGTAATATGGTACTATGAGTTCTTTAGTGGGGTAATATGGTACTATGAGCTCTCTAGTGGGGTAATATGGTACTATGAGCTCTCTAGTGGGGGTAATATGGTACTATGAGCTCTTTAGTGGGGTAATATGGTACTATGAGCTCTCTAGTGGGGTAATATGGTACTATGAGCTCTCTAGTGGGGTAATATGGTACTATGAGTTCTTTAGTGGGGTAATATGGTACTATGAGCTCTTTAGTGGGGTAATATGGTACTATGAGCTCTCTAGTGGGGTAATATGGTACTATGAGCTCTCTAGTGGGGGTAATATGGTACTATGAGCTCTTTAGTGGGGTAATATGGTACTATGTGCTCTCTAGTGGGTAATATGGTACTATGAGCACTCTAGTGGGGTAATATGGTACTATGAGCTCTCTAGTGGGGTAATATGGTACTATGAGCTCTTTAGTGGGGTAATATGGTACTATGTGCTCTCTAGTGGGTAATATGGTACTATGAGCTCTCTAGTGGGGTAATATGGTACTATGAGCTCTCTAGTGGGGTAATGATCTCTCTTCCTTGTTAGTACACGAGCTGCAGCATTCTGGATCAGCTGGAGAGACCCAAGGGACTTTCCGGAGCAGCCTGATAATACGGAGTTACAGTAATCCAGTCTAGAAGTAACAAATGCGTGGATCAACGTTTCTGCATCACTTTGAGACAGGATGTTCCGTAGATGAAAAAAGGCAGTGCTTGAGATCTGTTTCACGTGGGAGGTCATCCAGGTCTTGATGTCTTTAAGACACGCTTGAAGTTTAGTGACCTGGTGGATTTCATCTGGCTTGATTGACAGATATAGTTGAGTATCATCGGCATAACAGTGAAAGTTTATGGAGTGTTTTCTGATAATATTGCCTAAAGGAAGCATATATAAGGTGAATAAAATTGGTCCAAGCACAGAACCTTGTGGAACTCCATGACGAACACCGGTGGTCATCGAGGCCTCATCGTTTACAAATACAAACTGAGATCTATCTGATAAATACGACTTAAACCAGCTTAGTGCTGTACCTTTAATACCAATCGACTGGTTGAATGTCTGATGCAACTAGAAGGTCATTAGTAATTGTCACTAGTGCTGTCTCTGTGCTATGATGCTTTCTAAATCCTGATGAAAATCCTCAAATAAACTATTGTTATGTAAAAGGTCACACAACTGGTTTGCGACTACCTTCTCCAGTATCTTAGAGAGGAAGGGAAGGTTAGAGATAGGTCTGTAGTTAGCCAACACCTCTGGATCCAGGGTGGGCTTCTTAAGAAGAGGTTTAATTACAGCTACTTTAAAAGACTGTGGTATATGACCCATTAGTAAAGACCCATTGATAATATCTAGTACAGAGGCACTAATTAAAGGTAAAACTTCTTTAAACAGCTTTGTCGGAACAGGGTCTAGGAGACAGGTAGAAGATTTAGAAGTAGAAACCATTGAAGACAGTTGGTCGAGGTTGATGACACACAGCAGGGCCCACAGCCTCCTCCATGGCCATCCCACCTGAGGATGGACCGGCCCACTCAGTCCCCCCTCACCTTTAAATACTGCAGCTTCCCTACAAAGTGCTGAATGCAGTAAACAGTCATACTTCCTCATAACGTTGCTTCTCCAACTTAACGGACACACACACACACACACACACACACACACACACACACACACACACACACACACACACACACACACACACACACACACACAGGAAGGTAGTCACACAGAAACGAGCCGTAAAAACAGAAACAGTTGTTTATTTATTACAGTTTTAATGAAACACCCTGAGACAGAAGCTGCAGGTCGGGGGACGAGCAGCTGGAGCGTGTGACTACAGGTGTGTGTGTTCAGTGTGCGTCTACAGGTGTGTGTGTGTGTGTGTCTACAGGTGTTTGTTAACGGCTCCTGATCCTTCACATTCGATGATGTAGGTGTCGTCGGTGCTCAGTTCGTCATCGGACTTTGTTATCGTGAACTTTGCCTGCAAACAGAAAAGTAAACATTAATAACTCCGTATTAAAATAGTACTTTGTATGCATGTGTGTGCGCGCTCACACACACACACACACACACACACACACTACTGTGTAACGGACCTGAGTCAGCTGCTCTGCGATGTGGATGGCCGTCTGCGTGTGCAGCGTCACAGCGCCGGTTCGGATTCGAGACGTTCCCTTCGCCAACGCCATGAAGATGATGAGCTGAGGAGGAAGAGGTCAGAGGTCAGAGCGCTGCTATAGGCCGTACTCTGAGGTCATTGGAGGGCGGGCGGCGTCTCACCTGGTCCTGCAGGAACTCGTCCACACAGCCGTTGTGTCGGATGTTCCTCAGCAACATCTCAGCAGCTTCAATACCAATTTTATCTACATACACACCTGAAAACACACACACACACACACAGGATACACGGTTCTGATTGGCTGTCACCACTGACAGACAGGTGGCAGCAGAGCTCTGATTGGTCAGACTTCATGTCGAGGTGACCTCACCTTTCTTCCCCAGAGCCGAACCTGCAAACACACAACCTGTCGACGACTCTGCGATTATTCTGAAACACAGAGAGGACCAATCAGAGAGGACCAATCAGAGAGGACCAATCAGAGAGGACCAATCAGAGAGGACCAATCAGAGAGCAACGCATGAGGACGCGTTCACTGCACGTGGGAAGAACCAGCTCAAAGAGAAAGGAGCTTAAACATGCAGGCTCCGCCCTCTTTGGGCCAAACTCTCCAATCACAAGCACACAGAACCATAAAGGTCTAAGTTACAGAGTAGACTGGACTAAAGGTTTAAGTTACAGAGTAGACTGGACTAGAGGTCTAAGTTACAGAGTAGACTGGACTAGAGGTCTAAGTTACAGAGTAGACTGGACAAGAGGTCTAAGTTACAGAGTAGACTGGACTAAAGGTCTAAGTTACAGAGTAGACTGGACTAGAGGTCTAAGTTACAGAGTAGACTGGACTAGAGGTCTAAGTTACAGAGTAGACTGGACTAAAGGTCTAAGTTACAGAGTAGACTGGACTAAAGGTCTAAGTTACAGAGTAGACTGGACTAGAGGTCTAAGTTACAGAGTAGACTGGACTAGAGGTCTAAGTTACAGAGTAGACTGGACTAAAGGTCTAAGTTACAGAGTAGACTGGACTAGAGGTCTAAGTTACAGAGTAGACTGGACTAAAGGTCTAAGTTACAGAGTAGACTGGACTAGAGGTCTAAGTTACAGAGTAGACTGGACTAGAGGTCTAAGTTACAGAGTAGACTGGACTAGAGGTCTAAGTTACAGAGTAGACTGGACTAAAGGTCTAAGTTACAGAGTAGACTGGACTAAAGGTCTAAGTTACAGAGTAGACTGGACTAAAGGTCTAAGTTACAGAGTAGACTGGACTAAAGGTCTAAGTTACAGAGTAGACTGGACTAGAGGTCTAAGTTACAGAGTAGACTGGACTAGAGGTCTAAGTTACAGAGTAGACTGGACTAAAGGTCTAAGTTACAGAGTAGACTGGACTAGAGGTCTAAGTTACAGAGTAGACTGGACTAGAGGTCTAAGTTACAGAGTAGACTGGACTAAAGGTCTAAGTTACAGAGTAGACTGGACTAAAGGTCTAAGTTACAGAGTAGACTGGACTAAAGGTTTAAGTTACAGAGTAGACTGGACTAGAGGTCTAAGTTACAGAGTAGACTGGACTAAAGGTCTAAGTTACAGAGTAGACTGGACTAAAGGTCTAAGTTACAGAGTAGACTGGACTAAAGGTCTAAGTTACAGAGTAGACTGGACTAAAGGTCTAAGTTACAGAGTAGACTGGACTAAAGGTCTAAGTTACAGAGTAGACTGGACTAAAGGTCTAAGTTACAGAGTAGACTGGACTAAAGGTCTAAGTTACAGAGTAGACTGGACTAAAGGTCTAAGTTACAGAGTAGACTGGACTAAAGGTCTAAGTTACAGAGTAGACTGGACTAAAGGTCTAAGTTACAGAGTAGACTGGACTAAAGGTCTAAGTTACAGAGTAGACTGGACTAAAGGTCTAAGTTACAGAGTAGACTGGACTAAAGGTCTAAGTTACAGAGTAGACTGGACTAAAGGTTTAAGTTACAGAGTAGACTGGACTAAAGGTCTAAGTTACAGAGTAGACTGGACTAAAGGTCTAAGTTACAGAGTAGACTGGACTAAAGGTCTAAGTTACAGAGTAGACTGGACTAGAGGTCTAAGTTACAGAGTAGACTGGACTAAAGGTCTAAGTTACAGAGTAGACTGGACTAAAGGTTTAAGTTACAGAGTAGACTGGACTAGAGGTCTAAGTTACAGAGTAGACTGGACTAGAGGTCTAAGTTACAGAGTAGACTGGACTAGAGGTCTAAGTTACAGAGTAGACTGGACTAGAGGTCTAAGTTACAGAGTAGACTGGACTAAAGGTCTAAGTTACAGAGTAGACTGGACTAAAGGTCTAAGTTACAGAGTAGACTGGACTAAAGGTCTAAGTTACAGAGTAGACTGGACTAAAGGTTTAAGTTACAGAGTAGACTGGACTAGAGGTCTAAGTTACAGAGTAGACTGGACTAGAGGTCTAAGTTACAGAGTAGACTGGACTAAAGGTCTAAGTTACAGAGTAGACTGGACTAGAGGTCTAAGTTACAGAGTAGACTGGACTAGAGGTCTAAGTTACAGAGTAGACTGGACTAGAGGTCTAAGTTACAGAGTAGACTGGACTAGAGGTCTAAGTTACAGAGTAGACTGGACTAAAGGTCTAAGTTACAGAGTAGACTGAAGGTTGAGGACCTCTGCAGTAGAGGGCTCCGCCTGATAGAACTAGGGTTACACTATCGTAACCTCCGGCTCAGCTGTGATGTCATCAAGTGGGCGGGGCTTACATGATGCCGTTTCCGTTGCCGCACGCCATCTCCTTCTCCTGCACCGCCGGGATGTTGATGTACAGCTCTTTGATTTCCCTCCTGATGGCTCGAACCGCAGCAATCGACATGTCTTTAGCCAGCTGAAGCCCAGAGACACACAATCAACACCAGACACAACACAGTAGACACAATCAACACCAGAGACACAACACAGTAGACACAATCAACACCAGAGACACAACACAATAAACACAATCAACACCAGAGACACAACACAGTAAACACAATCAACACCAGAGACACAACACAGTAGACACAATCAACACCAGAGACACAACACAATAAACACAATCAACACCAGACACAACATAATAAACACAATCAACACCAGAGACACAACACAGTAAACACAATCAACACCAGAGACACAACATAATAAACACAATCAACACCAGAGACACAACACAATAAACACAATGAACACCAGAGACACAACATAATAAACACAATCAACACCAGAGACACAACACAGTAAACACAACATAATAAACACAATCAACACCAGAGACACAACATAATAAACACAATCAACACCAGAGACACAACACAGTAAACACAACATAATAAACACAATGAACACCAGAGACACAACACAGTAAACACAATCAACACCAGAGACACAACACAGTAAACACAACATAATAAACACAATCAACACCAGAGACACAACATAATAAACACAATCAACACCAGAGACACAACATAATAAACACAATCAACACCAGAGACACAACACAGTAAACACAACACAATAAACACAATGAACACCAGAGACACAACATAATAAACACAATCAACACCAGAGACACAACATAATAAACACAATCAACACCAGAGACACAACACAGTAAACACAATCAACACCAGAGACACAACACAGTAAACACAATCAACACCAGAGACACAACACAGTAAACACAATCAACACCAGAGACACAACACAGTAAACACAATCAACACCAGAGACACAACACAGTAAACACAATCAACACCAGAGACACAACATAAACACAACACAGTAAACACAATCAACACCAGAGACACAACACAGTAAACACAACACAATCAACCCCAGAGACACAACACAGTAAACACAACATAATAAACACAATCAACACCAGAGACACAACACAGTAAACACAGTAAACACAATCAACCCCAGGAACGCATGGATACGTCACACTGAGTTTAGCATCACAGTTTCTTCTCAGACTTAAGGGACGGATCAAAGTCAAAGTCAGTTTTATTGTCACTTCTTCCATATTGTGCAAACATACAGAAGACCTGAAATTATGTTTCTCTACTGGCTGGAAAAAAAGTGAATAGTGCAACATTTAAAAAAGTAAAAAATAGACAACATATAACATATGAACATATAAACAACATCTAAACTAGACAACATATAACATATAAACATATAAACAACATCTAAACTAGACAACATATAACATATAAACATATAAACAACATCTAAACTAGACAACATATAACATATAAACATATAAACAACATCTAAACTAGACAACATATAACATATAAACATATAAACAACATCTAAACTAGACAACATATAACATATAAACATCTAAACTAGACAACATATAACATATAAACATATAAACAACATCTAAACTAGACAACATATAACATATAAACAACATATAAACACAGTGCAGAAACATAAAGTGAATAGTGCACATTTATAAAAAATAAAAAAAAAACACCGTGTTTGTAAACACCGGCTATGACATCACGTCCTGTCTGTGAAACAGCTGTACTTTATTTTGAAGGGCAGGCCTTTACTCTGTAGGGCAGGACTCCAGCGACAAAGGCCCGGCCGTAGATCTTGGTGATGTTTCCTCTCTCCGTCATGACGACGGGCTGCAGCTCTTTGACCGGGTTCACCGTCACCATCACCTCGCCTCCACCTTTAGGGTAGTACCCTCTGAAACACACACACACACACACACACACACACATCATCACCTCCACCTTTAGGGTAGTACCCTCTGAAACACACGCACACACACACACACACATCATCACCTCGCCTCCACCTTTAGGGTAGTACCCTCTGAAACACACGCACACACACACACACACATCATCACCTCGCCTCCACCTTTAGGGTAGTACCCTCTGAAACACACGCACACACACACATCATCACCTCGCCTCCACCTTTAGGGTAGTAC
>JBAMJR010000023.1:225000-295000 GCA_038501785.1 Myoxocephalus aenaeus | reverse complement strand
GCAGGACTTGATTGCATATTTAATGTAATAATACAGCAAATCAGATGTATTCTCTGTGAAAACGGACCGAGAACAGAAGCTTTCAGCTAGAATGAGAGGAAACAATGAAGCATTGTACTTTCAGACGTGCCTGTAGTTCCGCCACTGGCCGCTGGGTGGCGGCGTGACGTCGCTGCTGCGTCCGGTCTCCCACAGCTCCGAACAAGACGCTGGGCGGTGATTGGCTGCTGAGTGGGGCGTGCAGTTGTGACGTAGATCGGTCGAGTAAAGATGGCGGCGGTGACCAGAGGCTCCTTCACTGTGTTCAGACAGCTGGTGAGGAAAAGGCTGAAGTCTGTCCGTGTTTACTGATTGTTGGTTTCTTCCTCTGCTTGTTTGCTTCCGCTGCTCGTGCGGACGGAGTGACGTCATCACCCCGTCACCCTGTCGACCCGCTAGCTTAGCCTGTTAGCTGCTGTTACGTCTGTTGTCACGCTAATGCTGATGCTAAAAATGCTTAACGGATGAAGTAAAACAGCTCGTGTGTGTGTGTGTGTGTGTGTGGGGGGGGGGGGGGGGGGGGGTTGTTAGGGTTACCATAGAGGGTAACACTGTCAGGGTTAGGGGGGTAACTAACATGCTAGCTGTGGTTAGCAGCTTCAGTTAGCTTCTTGCTAATTACAAGTACACACTGACCTACCTGTAGTAAAGGTACTAATACACACTGACCTACCTGTAGTAAAGGTACTAATACACACTGTGACCTACCTGTAGTAAAGGTACTAATACACACTGACCTACCTGTAGTAAAGGTACTAATACACACTGACCTACCTGTAGTAAAGGTACTAATACACACTGACCTACCTGTAGTAAAGGTACTAATACACACTGTGACCTACCTGTAGTAAAGGTACTAATACACACTGACCTACCTGTAGTAAAGGTACTAATACACACTGTGACCTACCTGTAGTAAAGGTACTAATACACACTGACCTACCTGTAGTAAAGGTACTAATACACACTGACCTACCTGTAGTAAAGGTACTAATACACACTGACCTACCTGTAGTAAAGGTACTAATACACACTGTGACCTACCTGTAGTAAAGGTACTAATACACACTGACCTACCTGTAGTAAAGGTACTAATACACACTGACCTACCTGTAGTAAAGGTACTAATACACACTGTGACCTACCTGTAGTAAAGGTACTAATACACACTGTGACCTACCTGTAGTAAAGGTACTAATACACACTGTGACCTACCTGTAGTAAAGGTACTAATACACACTGTGACCTACCTGTAGTAAAGGTACTAATACACACTGTGACCTACCTGTAGTAAAGGTAATAATACACACTGTGACCTACCTGTAGTAAAGGTACTAATACACACTGACCTACCTGTAGTAAAGGTACTAATACACACTGTGACCTACCTGTAGTAAAGGTACTAATACACACTGACCTACCTGTAGTAAAGGTACTAATACACACTGACCTACCTGTAGTAAAGGTACTAATACACACTGTGACCTACCTGTAGTAAAGGTACTAATACACACTGTGACCTACCTGTAGTAAAGGTACTAATACACACTGACCTACCTGTAGTAAAGGTACTAATACACACTGTGACCTACCTGTAGTAAAGGTACTAATACACACTGACCTACCTGTAGTAAAGGTACTAATACACACTGACCTACCTGTAGTAAAGGTACTAATACACACTGTGACCTACCTGTAGTAAAGGTACTAATACACACTGACCTACCTGTAGTAAAGGTACTAATACACACTGTGACCTACCTGTAGTAAAGGTACTAATACACACTGTGACCTACCTGTAGTAAAGGTACTAATACACACTGTGACCTACCTGTAGTAAAGGTACTAATACACACTGTGACCTACCTGTAGTAAAGGTACTAATACACACTGACCTACCTGTAGTAAAGGTACTAATACTCACTGTGACCTACCTGTAGTAAAGGTACTAATACACACTGTGACCTACCTGTAGTAAAGGTACTAATACACACTGACCTACCTGTAGTAAAGGTACTAATACACACTGACCTACCTGTAGTAAAGGTACTAATACACACTGACCTACCTGTAGTAAAGGTACTAATACACACTGTGACCTACCTGTAGTAAAGGTACTAATACACACTGTGACCTACCTGTAGTAAAGGTACTAATACTCACTGTGACCTACCTGTAGTAAAGGTACTAATACACACTGACCTACCTGTAGTAAAGGTACTAATACACACTGACCTACCTGTAGTAAAGGTACTAATACACACTGACCTACCTGTAGTAAAGGTACTAATACACACTGTGACCTACCTGTAGTAAAGGTACTAATACACACTGACCTACCTGTAGTAAAGGTACTAATACACACTGTGACCTACCTGTAGTAAAGGTACTAATACACACTGACCTACCTGTAGTAAAGGTACTAATACACACTGTGACCTACCTGTAGTAAAGGTACTAATACACACTGACCTACCTGTAGTAAAGGTACTAATACACACTGACCTACCTGTAGTAAAGGTACTAATACACACTGACCTACCTGTAGTAAAGGTACTAATACACACTGTGACCTACCTGTAGTAAAGGTACTAATACACACTGTGACCTACCTGTAGTAAAGGTACTAATACACACTGTGACCTACCTGTAGTAAAGGTACTAATACACACTGACCTACCTGTAGTAAAGGTACTAATACACACTGACCTACCTGTAGTAAAGGTACTAATACACACTGACCTACCTGTAGTAAAGGTACTAATACACACTGACCTACCTGTAGTAAAGGTACTAATACACACTGTGACCTACCTGTAGTAAAGGTACTAATACACACTGTGACCTACCTGTAGTAAAGGTACTAATACACACTGTGACCTACCTGTAGTAAAGGTACTAATACACACTGTGACCTACCTGTAGTAAAGGTACTAATACACACTGACCTACCTGTAGTAAAGGTACTAATACACACTGTGACCTACCTGTAGTAAAGGTACTAATACACACTGTGACCTACCTGTAGTAAAGGTACTAATACACACTGTGACCTACCTGTAGTAAAGGTACTAATACACACTGTGACCTACCTGTAGTAAAGGTACTAATACACACTGTGACCTACCTGTAGTAAAGGTACTAATACACACTGTGACCTACCTGTAGTAAAGGTACTAATACACACTGACCTCTACCTGCCTGGTGACCTGTGTGCCTGTCTGTCTCTCTACCTGTCTGTCTCTCTTCAGATGACTCATCCTGTCTGTCTCTCTTCAGATGACTCATCCTGTCTCTCTACCTGTCTGTCTCTCTTCAGATGACTCATCCTGTCTCTCTACCTGTCTGTCTCTCTACCTGTCTGTCTCTCTTCAGATAACTCATCCTGTCTGTCTCTCTTCAGATGACTCATCAGTACCGGCGTCGATGTTTCCGGCTGCAGAGCTTCAGGTCCAACCGGACCGTTCGGCCTCTGAGCTTCAGATGTGAACCGAGCCTCCAGAGGATCAGCAGCAGGACCCTGCACTCCTCCACCGGTAGGTCCTGAGACCAGCAGGGCCCAAAGTCCTGAGACCAGCAGGGCCCAAAGTCCTGAGACCAGCAGGGCCCAAAGTCCTGAGACCAGCAGGGCCCAAAGTCCTGAGACCAGCAGGGCCCAAAGTCCTGAGACCAGCAGGGCCCAAAGTCCTGAGACCAGCAGGGCCCAAAGTCCTGAGACCAGTAGGGCCCAAAGTCCTGAGACCAGCAGGGCCCAAAGTCCTGAGACCAGCAGGGCCCAAAGTCCTGAGACCAGCAGGGCCCAAAGTCCTGGCACACATCCTCGGTTTCAGGACTTGAGGAAGACTCTGGTGTTTGTTCCGCCTCATTTCTATGGAGTTAGGAGTTCTTCCTGGTTCAGAGAATCCAGATCAACAGGTTTCATTCCACAGATCTAGACTCTAGACTGGATGATGATGATGATGATGATGATGATGATGATAATATGATGATGTCACTGTGTTTTCTCCTAGTGAGTCGAGGACCAATCGTCTCGTTCAAACTGTCCGACATCGGAGAGGGAATCATGGAGGTGACGGTGAAGGAGTGGTGAGTCCCGAGGCCCCCACGCGAGGCCCCCACGCGAGGCCCCCACGCGAGGCCCCCACGCGAGGCCCCCACGCGAGACCCCCACGCGAGGCCCCCACGCGAGGCCCCCACGCGAGGCCCCCACGCGAGGCCCCCACGCGAGACCCCCACGCGAGACCCCCACGCGAGGCCCCCACGCGAGACCCCCACGCGAGACCCCCACGCGAGACCCCCACGCGAGACCCCCACGCGAGGCCCCCACGCGAGGCCCCCACGCGAGGCCCCCACGCGAGGCCCCCACGCGAGGCCCCCACGCGAGGCCCCCACGCGAGGCCCCCACGCGAGGCCCCCACGCGAGACCCCCACGCGAGACCCCCACGCGAGACCCCCACGCTCAAATGAATACTAAGAATATGCAGACGAGGAGACTACTGAGACCACGAGACTACTTACCCAAGACTGCAGAGCCCTGCAGAGCCCAGCTGGACCCTGACTCCTCTGTCCTCAGGTACGTGAAGGAGGGAGATAAGGTGTCCCAGTTCGACAGCATCTGTGAGGTCCAGAGCGACAAGGCCTCCGTCACCATCACCAGCCGCTACGACGGCGTGATCACCAAGCTGTACTACGAGGTGGACGGCACGGCGCTGGTGGGCGAGCCGCTGGTGGACATCGAGACCGAGTCCAGCTCAGGTGAGACGGGCTGTGCCATTTATGAAATGACACCGCCGAACTGCATGCTGGGTACCGCTTGCCCACTATCACAACAAGGAGGGACTTAGGACCCAGGGGAATGTAGGTGGGAAACCTACACCCCACCTACATGCCCCTGGGTCCTAAGTCCCAGGGGCATGTAGGTGGGGTGTAGGTTTTGTGTCAATGAATGAATGTGTTTACCGTGAAACCTCCAGAATCTTACAAAATACCGTGATGTGAATGTTTGGCCCTACGTTAGTCCTGAACCGGGTCTCCCGGGGTTCTGGTTTCACTCTAAAGCCGTGTCGTTGATCAGAGGTCATCCAGGAGGAGGACGTGGTGGAGACGCCCGCCATGGCCCGAGAAGAACACACCCACCAGGAGATCAAAGGACACAAGACCCAGGCCACGCCCGCCGTCAGGCGCCTGGCCATGGAGAACAACGTGAGGCTGTCTAGTCTGTCTCTAGTCTGTCTAGTCTGTCTCTAGTCTAGTCTGTCTAGTCTGTCTAGTCTGTCTCTAGTCTAGTCTGTCTAGTCTGTCTCTAGTCTAGTCTGTCTAGTCTAGTCTGTCTCTAGTCTAGTCTGTCTAGTCTGTCTCTAGTCTGGTCTGTCTCTAGTCTGTCTAGTCTGTCTCTAGTCTAGTCTGTCTCTAGTCTAGTCTGTCTCTAGTCTAGTCTGTCTAGTCTGTCTCTAGTCTAGTCTGTCTAGTCTGTCTCTAGTCTAGTCTGTCTAGTCTAGTCTGTCTCTAGTCTAGTCTGTCTAGTCTGGTCTGTCTCTAGTCTGTCTAGTCTGTCTCTAGTCTAGTCTGTCTCTAGTCTAGTCTGTCTCTAGTCTAGTCTGTCTAGTCTGTCTCTAGTCTAGTCTGTCTAGTCTAGTCTGTCTCTAGTCTAGTCTGTCTAGTCTGTCTCTAGTCTGGTCTGTCTCTAGTCTGTCTAGTCTGTCTCTAGTCTAGTCTGTCTCTAGTCTGTCTAGTCTAGTCTGTCTCTAGTCTAGTCTGGTCTGTCTCTAGTCTGTCTAGTCTAGTCGGTCTAGTCTGTCTCTAGTCTGTCTCTAGTCTGTCTAGTCTGTCTCTAGTCTAGTCTGTCTCTAGTCTGGTCTGTCTCTAGTCTGTCTAGTCTGTCTCTAGTCTAGTCTGTCTCTAGTCTAGTCTGTCTCTAGTCTAGTCTGTCTAGTCTGTCTCTAGTCTAGTCTAGTCTGTCTCTAGTCTAGTCTGTCTAGTCTGTCTCTAGTCTAGTCTGTCTAGTCTAGTCTGTCTCTAGTCTAGTCTGGTCTGTCTCTAGTCTGTCTAGTCTAGTCGGTCTAGTCTGTCTCTAGTCTGTCTCTAGTCTGTCTAGTCTGTCTCTAGTCTGTCTAGTCTGTCTAGTCTGTCCATTCTGTCCTTCCTCGTGTTCCCAGTGTAACCTGTGACTAGTTTAACTGGTTTGACTGGTCTGACTCCTCAGATTAAGCTCAGTGAGGTGGTGGGGACGGGGCGAGACGGACGGATCCTGAAGGAGGACATCCTGAACTTCCTGGCCAAGCAGACCGGAGCCATCATCCCTCAGACCCTGTTCCAGGAGGTCCAGACTCCGCCCCCTGCTGCTGCCGGGCCCGTGGTGGCCATGACACCTGCACCTGCCACGCCCAGACCCGCCTTCACCGGCAAGGACGTCACCGAGCCCCTCAAAGGTCAGACCAGGTCCTGGTTCCCTGAGACCAGACCATGATGTGGTCTCTAGATCCTGGTTCCCTGAGACCAGACCATGATGTGGTCTCTAGATCCTGGTTCCCTGAGACCAGACCATGATGTGGTCTCTAGATCCTGGTTCCCTGAGACCAGACCATGATGTGGTCTCTAGATCCTGGTTCCCTGAGACCAGACCATGATGTGGTCTCTAGATCCTGGTTCCCTGAGACCAGACCATGATGTGGTCTCTAGATCCTGGTTCCCTGAGACCAGACCATGATGTGGTCTCTAGATCCTGGTTCCCTGAGACCAGACCATGATGTGGTCTCTAGATCCTGGTTCCCTGAGACCAGACCATGATGTGGTCTCGCCTGTCGGTTCCTCCAGGTTTCCACCGGGCGATGATGAAGACGATGACGGCAGCCCTGAAGATCCCTCACTTCGGGTACTGTGACGAAGTGGACCTGAGCCGCCTGGCGGGTCTGAGGGCGGAGCTCCGACCCGTGGCTGAAGGTCGCGGGGTCAAGCTGAGCTACATGCCGTTCTTCATCAAGGTACGGCCACGCCCACGTCCACGCCGATTGGTTCAACGCTGAGTGGTGATTTAACGCTGCGCTCTCATTGGTTCAGGCCGCCTCCCTCGGCCTCCTCCACTTCCCCATCCTCAACTCCTCATTGGACGAGAGCTGCCAGAACATCACGTACAAGGTTTCTATTTGTTCTCTTGTATCGATCTCCGGTCTGGACTCACCGGTTCTCCACAACCTCTCACTAGAACCACACACCAGAACCACAACCACATATCAGAACCAGACACCAGAACCACAACCACACTCTAGAACCACACGGTTCTGCTCGGGTCCCAGCGCTGAAGCTCGGTGCGGTTCTGTTCTCAGGCATCGCACAACATCGGCCTGGCGATGGACACCGCTCAGGGTCTGCTGGTTCCCAACGTGAAGAACGTCCAGCTGCTCAGCGTGTTCGACATCGCTCAGGAGCTGAACCGCCTGCAGGCGCTCGGAACCGCCGGCCAGCTGGGAACCCACGAGCTGAGCGGGGGAACCTTCACCCTGTCCAACATCGGATCAGTGAGTTCTACAACACACCCTAGAACCACAGCCACACACCAGAACCACAGCCACTCACCAGAACCACAGACACTCTCTAGAACCACAGCCACTCTCTAGAACCACAGCCACACACCAGAACCACATCCACACACCAGAACCACAGCCACTCTCTAGAACCACAGCCACACACCAGAACCACAGCCACTCTCTAGAACCACAGCCACACACCAGAACCACAGCCACTCTCTAGAACCACAGCCACACACCAGAACCACAGACACTCTCTAGAACCACAGCCACTCTCTAGAACCACAGCCACACACCAGAACCACATCCACACACCAGAACCACATCCACACACCAGAACCACAGCCACTCTCTAGAACCACAGCCACACACCAGAACCACAGCCACTCTCTAGAACCACATCCACACACCAGAACCACAGCCACTCTCTAGAACCACAGCCACACACCAGAACCACAGCCACTCTCTAGAACCACAGCCACACACCAGAACCACAGCCACACACCAGAACCACAGCCACACACCAGAACCACAGCCACTCTCTAGAACCACAGCCACACACCAGAACCACAGCCACTCTCTAGAACCACAGCCACTCTCTAGAACCACAGCCACACACCAGAACCACAGCCACTCTCTAGAACCACAGCCACTCTCTAGAACCACAGCCACACACCAGAACCACATCCACACACCAGAACCACATCCACACACCAGAACCACATCCACACACCAGAACCACACACCAGAACCACATCCACACACCAGAACCACACCCTAGAACTACAGCCACTCTCTAGAACCACATCCACACACCAGAACCACATCCACACACCAGAACCACATCCACACACCAGAACCACACCAGAACCACATCCACACACCAGAACCACACCCTAGAACTACAGCCACTCTCTAGAACCACATCCACACACCAGAACCACATCCACACCAGAACCACACCCTAGAACCACAGCCACTCTCTAGAACCACATCCACACACCAGAACCACTCTCTAGAACCACATCCACACACCAGAACCACATCAACACACCAGAACCACTCTCTAGAACCACATCCACACACCAGAACCACATCCACACACCAGAACCACATCCACACACCAGAACCACTCTCTAGAACCACATCCACACACCAGAACCACATCCACACACCAGAACCACTCTCTAGAACCACAGCCACTCTCTAGAACCACAGCCACTCTCTAGAACCACACCAGAACCACATCCACACACCAGAATCACACCCACACACCACAGCCACTCTCTAGAACCACAGCCACTCTTCTAGAACCACATCCACTCTAGAACCACATCCACTCTAGAACCACAGACACTCTCTAGAACCACAGCCACTCTCTAAAACCACAGCCACTCACCAGAACCACAGACACTCTCTAGAACCACTCTCTAGAACCACAGCCATTCTCTAGAACCACAGCCACCCACCAGAACCACTCTCTATAACCACAGCCACTCTCTAGAACCACAGCCACTCACCAGAACCACTCTCTAGAACCACAGCCACTCTCCAGAACCACTCTCTATAACCACAGCCACACACCAGAACCACATCCACACACCAGAACCACATCCACACACCAGAACCACTCTCTAGAACCACATCCACACACCAGAACCACATCCACACACCAGAACCACATCCACACACCAGAACCACTCTCTAGAACCACATCCACACACCAGAACCACATCCACACACCAGAACCACTCTCTAGAACCACAGCCACTCTCTAGAACCACAGCCACTCTCTAGAACCACACCAGAACCACATCCACACACCAGAATCACACCCACACACCACAGCCACTCTCTAGAACCACAGCCACTCTTCTAGAACCACATCCACTCTAGAACCACATCCACTCTAGAACCACAGACACTCTCTAGAACCACAGCCACTCTCTAAAACCACAGCCACTCACCAGAACCACAGACACTCTCTAGAACCACTCTCTAGAACCACAGCCATTCTCTAGAACCACAGCCACCCACCAGAACCACTCTCTATAACCACAGCCACTCTCTAGAACCACAGCCACTCACCAGAACCACTCTCTAGAACCACAGCCACTCTCCAGAACCACTCTCTATAACCACAGCCACACACCAGAACCACATCCACACACCAGAACCACATCCACACACCAGAACCACACCCTAGAACCACAGCCACTCTCTAGAACCACATCCACACACCAGAACCACACCAGAACCACATCCACACACCAGAACCACACCCTAGAACCACAGCCACTCTCTAGAACCACATCCACACACCAGAACCACATCCACACCAGAACCACACCCTAGAACTACAGCCACTCTCTAGAACCACATCCACACACCAGAACCACTCTCTAGAACCACAGCCACTCTCTAGAACCAGAACCACTCTCTAGAACCACAGCCACTCTCTAGAACCACACCAGAACCACATCCACACACCAGAACCACACCAGAACCACATCCACACACCAGAACCACACTCTAGAACCACATCCACACACCAGAACCACATCCACACACCAGAACCACACCCACACACCACAGCCACTCTCTAGAACCACAGCCACTCTCTAGAACCACAGCCACTCTCTAGAACCACAGCCACTCTTCTAGAACCACAGCCACACACCAGAACCACATCCACTCTAGAACCACATCCACTCTAGAACCATAGACACTCTAGAACCACAGCCACTCTCTAGAACCACAGCCACTCACCAGAACCACAGCCACTCTCTAGAACCACTCTCTAGAACCACAGCCATTCTCTAGAACCACAGCCACCCACCAGAACCACTCTCTATAACCACAGCCACTCTCTAGAACCACAGCCACTCACCAGAACCACTCTCTAGAACCACAGCCACTCTCCAGAACCACTCTCTAGAACCACAGCCACTCTCTAGAACCACTCTCTAGAACCACAGCCACTCTCTAGAACCACAGCCACTCTCCAGAACCACTCTCTAGAACCACAGCCACTCTCTAGAACCACAGCCACTCACTAGAACCACTCTCTAGAACCACAGCCACTCTCTAGAACCACTCTCTAGAACCACAGCCACTCTCTAGAACCACTCTCTAGAACCACAGCCACTCTCTAGAACCACTCTCTAGAACCACAGCCACTCTCTAGAACCACAGCCACTCTCTAGAACCACAGCCACTCACTAGAACCACTCTCTAGAACCACAGCCACTCTCTAGAACCACAGCCACTCTCTAGAACCACAGCCACTCACTAGAACCACTCTCTAGAACCACAGCCACTCTCTAGAACCACAGCCACTCACTAGAACCACTCTCTAGAACCACAGCCATTCTCTAGAACCACAGCCACTCACCAGAACCACAGCCACTCACTAGAACCACTCTCTAGAACCACAGCCACGCTCTAGAACCACAGCCACGCTCTAGAACCACAGCCACTCTAGAACCACAGCCACGCTCTAGAACCACAGCCACGCTCTAGAACCACAGCCACTCTCTAGAACCACAGTCACGCTCTAGAACCACAGTCACGCTCTAGAACCACAGTCACGCTCTAGAACCACAGCCACTCTAGAACCACAGCCACGCTCTAGAACCACAGCCACGCTCTAGAACCACAGCCACTCTCTAGAACCACAGCCACGCTCTAGAACCACAGCCACGCTCTAGAACCACAGCCATGCTCTAGAACCACAGCCATGCTCTAGAACCACAGCCATGCTCTAGAACCACAGCCACGCTCTAGAACCACAGCCACGCTCTAGAACCACAGCCATGCTCTAGAACCACAGCCACGCTCTAGAACCACAGCCACGCTCTAGAACCACAGCCACGCTCTAGAACCACAGCCACTCTAGAACCACAGCCACTCTAGAACCACAGCCACGCTCTAGAACCACAGCCACGCTCTAGAACCACAGCCACGCTCTAGAACCACAGCCACTCTAGAACCACAGCCACGCTCTAGAACCACAGCCACTCTAGAACCACAGCCACGCTCTAGAACCACAGCCACGCTCTAGAACCACAGCCACGCTTAACCGCACTAGGACCAGAGCCGGCTTCACAGAACCCGTTTGTCTCGTGTGACTCAGATCGGAGGGACGTACGCCAAACCGGTCATTCTTCCTCCTGAAGTCGCCATCGGAGCTCTGGGGAAAATCCAGGTTGGTTGCGAAGCACATGGATCCTAGTCCGGGTTGTTAGAACCCACGTTCTACAACGTTTAAGTTGCAGGTTGGGAACAGAACCAGATGAGTGATGAAGAGTGTTCCTGGTGTGTTCTACCCGTCAGGTTCTCCCTCGGTTCGACGCCGGCGGTCAGGTGGTCCGAGCTCACGTCATGAACGTCAGCTGGTCTGCGGATCATCGCGTCATCGACGGAGCCACCATGAGTCGGTTCTCCAACCTGTGGAGGGAGTATCTGGAGAACCCGGCCCGCATGGTGCTGGACCTCAAATAAGAGAGCAGTATTTCCCATCAGCCCCGGGGGGACCTTCGCTTCGTCTTTCTGCTGGAGGCCTTCTCGTTCACTCGCCGCCGTTTCCTTGCTGCCTTTGAGCAAGGCAGCGGGAGGGGGAGGGGTCAGCCTGTCTATCAATCATGTTGTTTCCATGACTACCAATAACACACTGTTTCTAATGTTTCAGGAAATCAATTACAAATCATGACCAGTTCTAAATTACTTCATCTGTTGACATGCGGGGAACCGAGTCTTCATTGATCCTGATCCGAGCTGGATGAGGATCAGGACCTGGTCTGAGATCAGCTGGTAGAGTGAAACATTGAAAACAGCAGAACTTTGAAACTCTCCATGTGTTCTGTGACCGAAGGTTCTCACTAGAACCGGGTTCCTGTTCCTCAAACATCTGAGTTCTGTGTGTTTTTAACTCGTATTGATCTGCAGTTGGACCTCCTGGTTTAAAGTGGTCTGTGTATGCAAATGAGGTTGGCGGTTAAAGTTCTGACCAATGAGGGTTCTGGTTCTCATCGGGGTTTTAAATCACTTTATTAACAAATAATGAAAACTTATCAATCAACATTCTCTTCATGATCTCTGTACTGGACCAGAACCGGGTTCTCTCCTCTGTACTGGACCAGAACCGGTTCCTCTCCCTGATCTCTGTACTGGAGTACAGAGATCAGGGAGAGGAACCGGTTCTGGTCTCAGAATCGTTCATGATATGAAACTGAAGTGGCGTTTGTAAATAATCTGAATTGTTGGTGGTCTGGTTCCGGGGCTGGTGTGAAGCGGTCTCTGTAGACCTGATCCCCATCTGGTCCGACCCGTCTGTTACAGAACCTGTTACAGAACCTGTGAAGGATCTCTGGTGTTGGTTGAACCTTTTCTTTGTTTTAGTTTCTGGCGACCGACTAAATGTAAAACTGTAAAAAAAAAAAAAGAAACGTAGTTTTTTTTGTATTTTTGGGAACGTTTGAACCTGAATAAAGTTGAAGGGCAGAACCCTGAAGTGGTCTGGACTTTGTTGTGTTGACTATAATGACCGTGTCATGTATTTTCACAGACAGACAGACATAAAAAGAACAAAGGATGCAGCAACATACATTTCTACATAAATATATATTCACAAACACATGAATAAATCAGAACGTGATCTGTAAACTACAAGTAGCCTACAGATCTAACAGGAAGTGACTGTTCTGTGACTTCCTGTGTGATATTTGAAGGCAGCTGAAAACTGTGGAAGCCCGTTTCCGACAACCAAAAAACAAAATAATTATGAGATATTAACCACAACAGTCAAGCAGCTCTTTGGTTACCTTCTAGTCGACATGAATGTACATTGAAGACTACTTTCAACGTGACTTTACTGCAGATGAAATACTTTAATTCACATGATTGAATGAAGTAAACGCTCAAAGGGTTTGAGATGATCCTGAGAAGTGGGCGTGTCCAGTTTTCACCTCTTTGAGGAACTGAGAGAAGATGGCTACTTCCTTGATCCAGTTTGGTTTTCTTCAAACGGTACAGGATACTACACACAGGTGATTGAGACATACTGTAAACACACAGGTAATACTGTGTACATACTACTGAACATGACAAAAGAAGGAGGGGCTTGTCCCTCACAGGGACCCTTACTACTGAACATGACAAAAGAAGGAGGGGCTTGTCCCTCACAGGGACCCTTACTACTGAACATGACAAAAGAAGGAGGGGCTTGTCCCTCACAGGGACCCTTACTACTGAACATGACAAAAGAAGGAGGGGCTTGTCCCTCACAGGGACCCTTACTACTGAACATGACAAAAGAAGGAGGGGCTTGTCCCTCACAGGGACCCTTACTACTGAACATGACAAAAGAAGGAGGGGCTTGTCCCTCACAGGGACCCTTACTACTGAACATGACAAAAGAAGGAGGGGCTTGTCCCTCACAGGGACCCTTACTACTGAACATGACAAAAGAAGGAGGGGCTTGTCCCTCACAGGGACCCTTACTACTGAACATGACAAAAGAAGGAGTGGCTTGTCCCTCACAGGGACCCTTACTACTGAACATGACAAAAGAAGGAGGGGCTTGTCCCTCACAGGGACCCTTACTACTGAACATGACAAAAGAAGGAGGGGCTTGTCCCTCACAGGGACCCTTACTACTGAACATGACAAAAGAAGGAGTGGCTTGTCCCTCACAGGGACCCTTACTACTGAACATGACAAAAGAAGGAGGGGCTTGTCCCTCACAGGGAGCCTTACTACTGAACATGACAAAAGAAGGAGGGGCTTGTCCCTCACAGGGACCCATACTACTGAACATGACAAAAGAAGGAGGGGCTTGTCCCTCACAGGGACCCTTACTACTGAACATGACAAAAGAAGGAGGGGCTTGACTGGCGAGTCAGTGCCGAACAGCGTCACTCGTTGAGAAGCTGACAAACTATGATCCTTATGGGTTTTATTTCTTCATTTGTCAATACCCAAGTGGTACATTTTTCTGGCTATTTTGAGAGTATAATGAACCCACACATGTGATGCTCCAGATACTCAACTAGCTCAAAGGAAGGCCAGTTTTATAGCTTCTCACCAGCAGAACTGTTTTAAGCTGTGCTAACATAATTGCACAAAGGTTCAAGGGTTTTCTAATCATCCATTAGTCTTCTATGCGATGAGCAAACACAACGTACCATTAGAACACTGCAGTGATAGCTGCTGGAAATGGGCCTCTATACACCTATGTAGATATTTCATTAAAAACCAGACGTTTCCACCTAGAATAGTCATTTACCACATTGACAATGTATAGAGTATTTCTGATTAATTTAATGTTATCTTCATTGAAAAAAACTGCTTTTCTTTGAAAAATAAGGACATTTCTAAGTGACCCCAAACTTTTGAACAGTAGTGTATATATATTATATATAATGTATTTTGTGGACGTAATACTTACAATATGCAATACTGCTGTACTATACTGAATATTGTTTTGTTACTACTACATTTCACTTCATAATATTACACTTATATGCCATAATATGTATAATGTACCAGCCTTTTTATTTTATTTTGACCATATTATGTCATATTGTTATACCACTGTACTTTGAGACGTCACTGTTAATGTTTCCACCAGGTAACCCTGAACATGCACACCTCTCTCTGTGTGACAGCGATTATAACCACACAACTATACTATATATATATATATATATATATACCTATAAGCATAACTATATAGATTATAATTAACTGGAGGAAACACTTTTTTCTACATGTAGATCTTAACCCTTGAATATAAACAGGAGCCGGCCACCCTACGGAGGAAACTCATTTCGGCCACTTGTTTTTTAATTAAAATACAAGTTGGATAAATCTCCTTCTATGTAGTCAGGTGTCGGCAGGTAGAACTGACTCGCCGCTCTCCTGGCTGACGTCACACGCTGCCACGGACTCGCCGCTGCCAGTAATCTCACTCGCTGTCTCCCAACAACGTTAGCTAACGTGTTAGCTAGCTGACTAGCTTGCTAACACGTTAGCTAGCTGACTAGCTTGCTAATACGTTAGCTAACGACTAGCTTGCCATTAAAAAACTGGTGGGAGGGAAATGAAGCCGCTGTAGACATCTTAACGCTGATTGGCCAAGACTCGATAGTCACATCAAAGATCTTCTATTTGTGAAGATCACGACCTCAGCTTTTCTCCATGTCCCACTCCAATCTCAGAAACGCTGGCGGCCAGTTGCCCCCCCCCTCCCAAAAACAAAAACTCTTCGGATCTACACGATTCACGTGGATGACTTTTTGATTTCAAAACGGCGAATTTCGCCGAAAGGTGACAAGTTTGCAGGTCTGTTTATGGGAATCAAGTTATGGAACGACATTTCCCACCTAACAAAGAAATGTCCCTCTATAAAAAAAAATAATCAAGAATTGCCTAAAAGAAAGTCTAATTTCTGTTTCGTAAGAGTTTGTTATGTATTGGTGTTCATGTTTTCTTGTTTTAGCTGTTATATCTACATGTTGAGTTAACGTTGCCACAGAGGTATAATCCAACATCCTGAACAAACAAGCCATGCTGACTTTCACACACACACAGACTTGACATAATTATATTATTTTGTTGTCTATCTTATCTCATATTTCAATTTATGTTTGTAATTTTGTAAAATTTTAAATATGATATAGGTGGAGGCTTCAAATAAGCCCAGTTGGCTTTTTGTCTCTTCCTGCAGTGATATTCATTTTCTGTTATTTTTATTTTTGTTTGAATTGTGCAAAATATATATATATATATATATATATATATATATATATATATACACACATATATATACACACATATATACACACACACACACACACACACACACACGTGTGTATATATATACACACATATATATACACACATATATACACACACACATACACACACATACAGAAAGGACGTCTGGTTAGTGATGGATTACAACGCTGATCTACAACGAGAGAGCTCGTTATTCGGGTATCGAACCCGTGACGACAGACGGTGAGCCTACCTGAACCTCTGGGCCTCAGTGTTTCCCCTAGGTTTACAGCTTCGGGGGGGGGGGGGGGCGGCACGGCAGCGGGGGCGGCGACGGCGACGACACAAACACTTAAAGTAGTGGTTCTCAAACTTTGTCTGTAAATAACTTCATGTTGTGACTCCATCTGTGCTTTTAGAAATAACACAATAAAGAAAATTGCAATCACTTTCAAGTAAATCAGATTGCTCCATCAGACATTTTTTTATTTTTAAATTACAATCACTTAGAACAATGAAAATAAAGTTATATCTGTGCAAAAAATAACTAATATTTAGTTACTACTAAATAGCTCATTGTGGAAAACAATAAGCTTTTTTTTCTGGCAAAGAGACAAAAATCGACGAGTCGCTATGCGCATGAGCAGCGTAACCTGTTAACGGGTAACGTAAACATTTACCCAAAAGTACAGGCTTTTCTCCATGTATTTATTAATGACTTAGTTTATGTCCGTGTACTTTGTACTTCTGTAATATGTGAAGCCAGCAGCTCATTGTTGGTAGAAGACACGAGCACTTTGTCTCTTTCACCTGAGCAGGAGAGCTGCTCTGTGATCAGAGAGCTGCTCTGTGTTCAGAGAGCTGCTCTGTGTTCAGAGAGCTGCTCTGTGTTCAGAGAGCTGCTCTGTGATCAGAGAGCCGCTCTGTGATCAGAGAGCCGCTCTGTGATCAGAGAGCCGCTCTGTGTTCAGAGAGCCGCTCTGTGATCAGAGAGCCGCTCTGTGATCAGAGAGCCGCTCTGTGTGAGGAGAGCCGCTCTGTGATCAGAGAGCCGCTCTGGTGTTCCTCACATGAGAGCTGCTGTTGCCATCTTCACCCTGGGAGCGTTTAAAACGCAGATATAGATCTGCTTTTCACGTGACATATTTTTCGAGGCTCTCTGTCCGCTGCTGTGTGCTCAGCGCTCACCTGTCTGTGCGCATCAGGGCAGAACTCCGCTGTGCGCGATGCAGAGCAGAGGAGAAGTGTTAACGCGACCATGTAGAGACAGAAATGACAAGCTGTGTGTGGATAAGATAATAAAATACGTCCGTTTAGTTTAATAACAGAACAAGGTGTAGACCGGTTCTATAGGAAAGAGAAACTTAAATGACGACTTGTGATCTGGAGCTATAGAGAAAATGACAGGGGGGCGGGGGGTTTCTTCCTATTATAACGGTAGGGGAAACACTGGGGCCTGGTGGTGCACGGGGCCTCCGAAGCGCCGGGATTGGCCGTGGTACATCTGTGACATCATCTGAGAGTTCCTAGCTTGATTAGGGTTGGCTGCGAACTTGACCGACCGACCGCACACACACACACACACACCCCCAACCTCAAGGAGCAACAGGAGAGCAGGGTGAAGCCGTGATGTTCCTCTGAAGCTGCCCTCGACATTTCTTCTAACGGGTCCATAAATATGTTTACAACTTTTGAAATAGTCAAAAACATTCAATAACTACAAATGCGTTGCAGTAAAGTTTTATATGAGCAGATTTATTAGTGAATAACAGTCCAACGTCACAATGGAGCTGCAATCCGTTAACAGAATACAAATGAAAATGCCAGAGAAACACAGGTCACGACATCTGAAAAGCTTCAGGTTGTTTTTACCCAGAAGACATTAGTAAAAATATGAAATAAAATAGGTTTGTTCAAACACAACAAACTGTATGTAACCAGGACCCCTCTTGCGTGCTGATTGGACAAGAGAGCTGTCCATCACGTGACAGGAGACTCGTTTTAAACATGTCGGTAATGAACTCGATGAATGAGCTCTGAGCTTTTAGTTATTTTAAAGTGATGTCTGCAGGGCGGAAGGTTAACTATCTATACATTAAAAAAGCTGTGATGTAGTTCCTCAAGCAGAACGGTGGAACTCAAACTACCAACAGGGCTCCACTCACTGTCCGCCATCTTGGATCAATACTCACAATATTCTGTGAAACAACGTTCACATTTTTTACAGGACCGAGTGATGTCATACAGACTGAAAGAAACCGGGCATGCTGGGAAAAAAAATGTATTCACATCGACACAAAAAAGCTGAAAATTGTTCGGTTCAACTGCCAGAACCCGCCCGCCCCCCACGCCTCTACTTGTGTCCCTTGCTGGTCTTGAAGGACACCTGCAGGACCTTGTCTCCCAGTCGGTACCCGTTGAGGCTGTGGATCGCCATGGCGGCCTCCTCGTAGTTCGTCATGGTGACGAAGCCGAAGCCTTTGCACTTGTTGGTGTTGAAGTCTCGGATCACTTTCACATTGACGACGGCGCCGAACGGCCCGAACATCTGCCACAGGATGGCCTCGTCCGCGTCCTGGCCCAGGTTGTAGATGAAGATGCACCAGCCGCCGGACGGGCTGCCGGAGACGCCGCCGCCGCCGCCGCCGCCCATGTGGTCCACGCTCATGGGGGAGAACCTGACCGGGTGAAAGGACGTCTGGTTAGTGATGGATTACAACGCCGATCTACAACGAGAGAGCTCGTTATTCGGGTATCGAACCCGTGACGACAGACGGTGAGCCTACCTGAACCTCTGGGCCTGGTGGTGCACGGGGCCTCCGAAGCGCCGGGATTGGCCGTGGTACATCTGTGACATCATCTGAGAGTTCCTAGCTTGATTAGGGTTGGCTGCGAACTTGACCGTGATTGGCTCAGAGCTGCCCGGGGGCGTGTGCCCGTTCAGGTGTTTGACGGCGTCTTCGGCCTCGGACCTCTTGTCGAAGCGGATGAAGGCCACGCCCCGTGACAGACCTGGACAGCCAATAGGAGAGCGGTGAGACACGACCACTGAAGGCGAGCTCGTGATGAGTTCTGGTGACCCTAACCATAACCCTGGTGACCCTAACCATAACCATGGTGACCCTAACCATAACCATGGTGACCCTAACCATAACCATGATGACCATAACCATAACCCTGGTGACCCTAACCATAACCATGGTGACCATAACCATAACCATGATGACCATAACCATAACCCTGGTGACCCTGGTAACCCTAACCTCAACCTAATTCCTCTCGCCTAATCTCAACCAATTACCTACTAACACCTAAAGCTAAACCGAAGGCGTACCTAAATCTGTACTTTAACGAAAACTAACCCGGTTCCTCTTACCTTACCTCAACCATTCCGTTATGAATATCTAAAACTTTCCTACAACAATACCTATCCTTATCCCAATTCCTCTCTCCTTACCTCAATCACTTACCGACGCCTAACCTCAACCCAAAAAAATAAAATAAAAAAACCTACCTAAACCCCTATTTATCCAACACTAACCTGGTTTACGTTACCTAAACCCTACCGGTTAATTGATATTTATTCTGGGATTCTGAATGGTTACATCACCACCAATGCAGTCTGTTCTACAACATGAGTTAATAAATTATGGGGCGTGGGCAAGACTTTCAAAACTGTTTTCCTTTCCATGTTAACTGACAATGGGGTGATGTTTTTTTAAAGTATGGAATCTCCTATGAATACTCTAACCTACCCGTATCAATTTAACCTCACTACCAAATACTCAAACCATACTGGATCCCAAAATAGCACAAGATTACAGTATAGGATGACTACAGACACTTCCTACTGGGCTAAACGATCTACGGCGTGGGGAAGGGCTAAAGGACATTCGTCGGCCCGTGCACTGCCGTGGATCTATTCAACTGCGAAGCCGTCGGGCAACATGGGGGGTGACCCCGTGACCATAACCCAGGTAACCATAACCCTAGTGACCATAACCCCGTAACCATAACCCTGTGACCATAACCCCGTGACCATAACCCTAGTGACCTTTGTGACCATAACCCTAGTGACCTTTGTGACCATAACCCCGTAACCATAACCCTAGTGACCATAACCCCGTAACCATAACCCTAGTGACCTTTGTGACCATAACCCTAGTGACCTTTGTGACCATAACCCCGTAACCATAACCCTAGTGACCTTTGTGACCATAACCCTAGTGACCTTTGTGACCATAACCCCGTAACCATAACCCTAGTGACCTTTGTGACCATAACCCCGTAACCATAACCCTAGTGACCTTTGTGAACATAACCCTAGTGACCTTTGTGACCATAACCCCGTAACCATAACCCTAGTGACCTTTGTGACCATAACCCTAGTGACCTTTGTGAACATAACCCTAGTGACCTTTGTGAACATAACCCTAGTGACCTTTGTGAACATAACCCTAGTGACCTTTGTGAACATAACCCCGTAACCATAACCCTAGTGACCTTTGTGAACATAACCCTAGTGACCTTTGTGAACATAACCCCGTAACCATAACCCTAGTGACCCTTACCCTGGTAATCCTTACCGGAGGCCTGGTCCACCAGCACTCTGGAGTTGATGATGTGTCCAAAGCGAGTGAACATGTCCTCCAGGTCCTGCTGACTCAGCGTCCTCGGCAGACCGCTGATGTACAGGTTAGCATCTTTGATCATGTCCGAACTCGGCCGCGCGAAGGAAACCTGCAGGGAGACGGGGAGAGGTTCAGTCTGCCGTCTTCACAACCAGGAACAAGAGATAAATACACACATTGACAAAAAGAAATGTACAGTTACAGCCAGTCTTCAAATAAAATCCAGGGATATTTTAAGTCTATGTTCAATATAAAAACAATATAAAAACAATATAAAAACATTTATCCAGATTTGTCCCAAATCAAATATGAACAAAAAGACAAAATTAAAGCATCCAAAAAGATCATGAGGCTTTGGTGAAAATAAAAGCAGAGATTTATGCACATTGTCCCACTGAACTGAAGAAACTCACAGATTCAGTGTCAACTTGTGCTCTAAAAACAAACTAGAACACGTTTAAAATACCTTCATCCGTCAGACAGTTTGCAGGAGAGGCCGGGACATAACACATCTATCATGGAGACAGGAAGAGCAAAGAGCACCTGTGGCACATTACCTTGATAGTTTTAGACTGTAGCCTCAGGCCATTGAGGGTACTGATAGCCCTCTCTGCATCATTAGGGTTAACAAAGTTAACAAAGCCGTAACCTAAACTGTGGCCTAGAGAAACACAAAGGAAAAAAACAAAATAAAATAATAAAACCGTCTGTGTTACTGATGCCACACATGCTGGACATTGAAAAATAGACAAGAAATCAGCAGAAACCTCTCCACAGTGTTTGAAAAGTGTAGACATGACATTCTGAACAAACCCAGAAAAGTCACAACGAACACTGAAAGTTTAGTCAGAGTGAGACCTCCTGTCCCAATCCATGGACGTTTAAAGTGACCCTTTGACTCCATTATTTAATGTTTACAAGCTCCGCCTCCTCTGGTCGCTTTGAGTCATTCTTTAAACACATTGACCTCCTTTTGTGACCAAGTGCACGGAGTTTGGACCTAAAGAGACTTAACAATAGGAGGTGGAGCTAGTCACTGGGTCACTGGGTCACTGGGAAGACTGGGACCAGGAGCTCTCCCTCAGTAAACAACGCAGAATGTGAGTCTGGAACAAAAAGTTCAGGGTCTTCAAACATTTGTCATTAAAGATTTACAGACATTTTCAAAGCCTGAAAAATAAAATAAAACATGTGAAAACAGCACTGGAACACTTGTACATTCTCGTTAGATTCAGGGAAATTAAAAACAAACATGTCATCTGGGGTTGGACGATATGTTTCCATATCTTTAATATCAATGATCAGATGTATACAACATATTATTATGAATTAAAAGAGTTTAATTCACTGGTTAATGTTCATGTGTTTTGGTCAGAATATTGATTCATATCGCCCAGCCCTGATTTATAACTACCATCAGATATTGTTAACACTGTGTGAAAAATAACAAAATATATTACAATAATGCAGAAAACAAAAATGTATATGCATGTGTATAATTAATATATATATATATATATATATATATATATATATATATATATATATATATATATATATATATATATATATACACACACACACACACAAAACACATATAGATAAATATCTATGTAGTTCAGACAAAAATCACAGAAACGTACTTTAAAAAAATACCATAAGATTGTAATAAAAATAAAACTTAAATAAAAGAAAAAAAATCAGCTGATCATCAATAAAACATTAAAAAAGACAAACTTCAGAAAGAAAAAAAACAGCTGCTCGAGTGCACAAGAAATACTGCAGATAGTACTACAACAGTACTACTACTGATATTACAAATACTACTATGCAGCAAGCACAACTGCAACAAGTTCTACTACTACAACAAAGTAGCATTATGAGAGCCTTTTGGGTACGAAGTCATTTTTAGTACTGTGGTAGAATGACTCAGAACCAAAGCTATACAGTATTTATACTAATACTATTCAGAGTAATGAAATGAACTACCATTAGTGCTAAGCAGATAGTAGTGCTACAATACTGGAGTAGTACTGAGGCCTGGTGCTCAGTAGTACTGCAGTAGTACCTCAGTAGTACTGCAACATGTGACTTTGAGATATTTAAACAATTAACGGCATTGATTTTTAAGGATGCCTTTGTTCGACAGTTTGAATGTCGATGAATAAAACACGAGGTTTTCTGCACGTCGGGTTAAAAGAAAACAACGAAGATTCCAACAATCTGAGTACCTACCCTACGCACACAAGCTTCGTACAGCAGTACTGCAGTACTGGGCCTCTGTAGCGCGTGTAGTACTAAGGCATCGTGTCGGGGCGGTCGCAGCTCAGGTTTGGGGTCGACTCGTTGACTAGTTACCTGCCACTTTGTCCCTGATGAGCTTGGCCGACTCCACGTCGCCCACGCTGCTGAACAGACTGCGCAGCTCGTCCTGACTCATGCTCTGCGGCAGGTAGTTCACGATCAGGTTGGTTCTGGAGTCGTCGTCCTCCATCATCTGCTCGCAGTATCCGTTATCGTACAGCTCCTGAGACGATAACGCTCCTTTAGTACATCATCGACACACCTGCAGCTCCCACAATGCAACGCTCGTAAACTCTAACTAACCACAATATAACTTATGACAGTTCAGACACGGCACAAAAACAATCAGGACTGCCGTCACCTTTCCAGAGGCTCCTTTAGAGGCGTGCTGAGCATCTCGGACATCACTCTGAGACGTCTGAACCTCACACACCTGGAAAACACACACGTGTTACACGCCATGTCATACATGACCAAACACACACCCACGGGCAGAGGGAAGGGTCTGCACGGGAAGAGGTCTGCAGAAGTACTATGGGAGGGGTCGGTAGAAGTACTATGGGAGGGGTCGGTAGAAGTACTATGGGAGGGGTCGGTAGAAGTACTATGGGAGGGGTCGGTAGAAGTACTATGGGAGGGGTCTGCAGAAGTACTATGGGAGGGGTCGGTAGAAGTACTATGGGAGGGGTCGGTAGAAGTACTATGGGAGGGGTCTGCAGAAGTACTATGGGAGGGGTCGGTAGAAGTACTATGGGAGGGGTCTGCAGAAGTACTATGGGAGGGGTCGGTAGAAGTACTATGGGAGGGGTCTGCAGAAGTACTATGGGAGGGGTCTGCAGAAGTACTATGGGAGGGGTCGGTAGAAGTACTATGGGAGGGGTCGGTAGAAGTACTATGGGAGGGGTCGGTAGAAGTACTATGGGAGGGGTCGGTAGAAGTACTATGGGAGGGGTCGGTAGAAGTACTATGGGAGGGGTCGGTAGAAGTACTATAGGAGGGGTCGGTAGAAGTACTATAGAAGGGGTTGGTAGAAGTACTATAGAAGGGGTTGGTAGAAGTACTATGGAAGGGGTCGGTAGAAGTACTATGGGAGGGGTCAGTAGAAGTACTATAGAAGGGGTCGGTAGAAGTACTATGGGAGGGGTCAGTAGAAGTACTATAGAAGGGGTCAGTAGAAGTACTATGGGAGGGGTCAGTAGAAGTACTATAGAAGGGGTCGGTAGAAGTACTATAGAAGGGGTCGGTAGAAGTACTATAGAAGGGGTCGGTAGAAGTACTATAGAAGGGGTTGGTAGAAGTACTATGGAAGGGGTCGGTAGAAGTACTATAGAAGGGGTCGGTAGAAGTACTATAGAAGGGGTCGGTAGAAGTACTATAGAAGGGGTCGGTAGAAGTACTATAGAAGGGGTCGGTAGAAGTACTGGAAGGGGTCGGTAGAAGTACTGGAAGGGGTCTGCAGAAGTACTGGAAGGGGTCTGCAGAAGTACTGGAAGGGGTCTGCAGAAGTACTATGGGAGGGGTCTGCAGAAGTACTATGGGAGGGGTCTGCAGAAGTACTATGGGAGGGGTCTGTAGAAGTACTGGAAGGGGTCGGTAGAAGTACTATGGGAGGGGTCAGTAGAAGTACTATGGGAGGGGTCTGCAGAAGTACTGGAAGGGGTCGGTAGAAGTACTATGGGAGGGGTCAGTAGAAGTACTGGAAGGGGTCGGTAGAAGTACTATGGGAGGGGTCTGCAGAAGTACTGGAAGGGGTCGGTAGAAGTACTATGGGAGGGGTCGGTAGAAGTACTATGGGAGGGGTCGGTAGAAGTACTATGGGAGGGGTCTGCAGAAGTACTATAGAAGGGGTCGGTAGAAGTACTATAGAAGGGGTCGGTAGAAGTACTATGGGAGGGGTCTGCAGAAGTACTATGGGAGGGGTCAGTAGAAGTACTATGGGAGGGGTCGGTAGAAGTACTATGGGAGGGGTCGGTAGAAGTACTATGGGAGGGGTCGGTAGAAGTACTATAGAAGGGGTCGGTAGAAGTACTATAGAAGGGGTCGGTAGAAGTACTATAGAAGGGGTCGGTAGAAGTACTATGGAAGGGGTCGGTAGAAGTACTATAGAAGGGGTCGGTAGAAGTACTATAGAAGGGGTCGGTAGAAGTACTATAGAAGGGGTCGGTAGAAGTACTATAGAAGGGGTCGGTAGAAGTACTGGAAGGGGTCGGTAGAAGTACTGGAAGGGGTCTGCAGAAGTACTGGAAGGGGTCTGCAGAAGTACTGGAAGGGGTCTGCAGAAGTACTATGGGAGGGGTCTGCAGAAGTACTATGGGAGGGGTCTGCAGAAGTACTATGGGAGGGGTCTGTAGAAGTACTGGAAGGGGTCGGTAGAAGTACTATGGGAGGGGTCAGTAGAAGTACTATGGGAGGGGTCTGCAGAAGTACTGGAAGGGGTCGGTAGAAGTACTATGGGAGGGGTCAGTAGAAGTACTGGAAGGGGTCGGTAGAAGTACTATGGGAGGGGTCTGCAGAAGTACTGGAAGGGGTCGGTAGAAGTACTATGGGAGGGGTCGGTAGAAGTACTATGGGAGGGGTCGGTAGAAGTACTATGGGAGGGGTCTGCAGAAGTACTATAGAAGGGGTCGGTAGAAGTACTATAGAAGGGGTCGGTAGAAGTACTATGGGAGGGGTCTGCAGAAGTACTATGGGAGGGGTCAGTAGAAGTACTATGGGAGGGGTCGGTAGAAGTACTATGGGAGGGGTCGGTAGAAGTACTATGGGAGGGGTCGGTAGAAGTACTATGGAAGGGGTCAGTAGAAGTACTATGGAAGGGGTCGGTAGAAGTACTATGGAAGGGGTCGGTAGAAGTACTATGGGAGGGGTCGGTAGAAGTACTATGGAAGGGGTCGGTAGAAGTACTATGGAAGGGGTCGGTAGAAGTACTATAGAAGGGGTCGGTAGAAGTACTATGGAAGGGGTCGGTAGAAGTACTATGGAAGGGGTCGGTAGAAGTACTATGGGAGGGGTCGGTAGAAGTACTATAGAAGGGGTCGGTAGAAGTACTATGGGAGGGGTCAGTAGAAGTACTATAGAAGGGGTCGGTAGAAGTACTATGGAAGGGGTCAGTAGAAGTACTATGGAAGGGGTCGGTAGAAGTACTATAGAAGGGGTCGGTAGAAGTACTATGGAAGGGGTCAGTAGAAGTACTATGGAAGGGGTCAGTAGAAGTACTATGGAAGGGGTCGGTAGAAGTACTATGGAAGGGGTCAGTAGAAGTACTATGGAAGGGGTCGGTAGAAGTACTATGGAAGGGGTCAGTAGAAGTACTATGGAAGGGGTCAGTAGAAGTACTATGGAAGGGGTCAGTAGAAGTACTATGGAAGGGGCTCCAGAAAAGGGAGCCTGAAATACCTCCACCTGTGTCTGATAAGTTGTTGACTTACCTTCAGGTACCTGATGTGTCCTCGTCTTAATGCCATGGAAACGACTCAGGTGGGTCACTGTGTCCGCAGGTGAGGAAGAGGAGATGAACTACAAGGTGAAGGAGGGTCAGAGAGATCACATGATCAAATACCTGCTGAAAAATCACCACCAGATATTTATCTATATCACCTACAGATGTTAATCTATATAACATCACCTACAGATGTTAATCTATATAACATCACCTACAGATGTTAATCTATATAACATCACCTACAGATGTTAATCTATATAACATCACCTACAGACGTTAATCTATATAACATCACCTACAGACGTTAATCTATATAACATCACCTACAGACGTTAATCTATATAACATCACCTACAGACGTTAATCTATATAACATCACCTACAGATGTTAATCTATATAACATCACCTACAGATGTTAATCTATATAACATCACCTACAGACGTTAATCTATATAACATCACCTACAGACGTTAATCTATATAACATCACCTACAGACGTTAATCTATATAACATCACCTACAGATGTTAATCTATATAACATCACCTACAGACGTTAATCTATATAACATCACCTACAGATGTTAATCTATATAACATCACCTACAGATGTTAATCTATATAACATCACCTACAGATGTTAATCTATATAACATCACCTACAGATCAAAGTAGGTCATTTTTCAATTTCTGAACCGAAAAGCACGTTTTTGGACTGAATATGCATGTCAATGCTTGGGTTTATTGTGATTTATTATTGACGCTACTCACCTAACTAACACTAACCAGAGCTAACTACATCTAACCAGAGCTAACTACCACAGCTAACTACTACATCTAACCAGAGCTAACTACATCTAACCAGAGCTAACTACAGCTAACTACCGCTAACTACCGCTAACCACAGCTCAACACAGCTAACTACCGCTAACCACAGCTCAACACAGCTAACTACCGCTAACCACCGCTAACCACAGCTCAACACAGCTAACTACCGCTAACCACAGCTCAACACAGCTAACTACCGCTAACCACCGCTAACCACAGCTCAACACAGCTAACTACCGCTAACCACCGCTAACCACAGCTCAACACAGCTAACTACAGCTAACGTCGCTGGTTGAGTATTTCCGCGGGAGCTCGCTAACCCCACTGGCAGCTAACTGGCAGCTAACTAGCAGCTAACCAGCAACTAACCACAGCTAAACCACATGTTCGGACACACAAAGCGGCTAATGGCGCTGGTTGAGTATTTCAGCGGGAGCTCACGCGACGAGCAGACGTCATAGTTCTTACCTGTAGCGGACAGGTGGCGGTATGAAGGCTGGGTGTTATCGATCACGATGCTGTTCTGACGCCACGCGGACGAACAGGCTCTTACAACGGGAGATTAGCTGCTGCGTGTTAGCTGATCAGCTCCCGCTCCGCACAAAGACCCGTAGTGTGGTGAAGTATCGCGAGACTTCCACTTCTTCCCCTCTCCGCACAAAGAACCGACCCTAGTATGATGAAGTATCGCGAGACAACCACCTCTTCTTCCCCGCCCGGCACGAAGAACCAACCGTAGTATGATGAAGTATCGCGAGACTACCACCTTTCTTCCCCGCTCCGCACAAAGAACCAACCGCAGTATGATTAAGTATCGCGAGACTACCACTTCTTCTTCTCCTTCTATTTCTGTGTCAATACCGGTGATTACTGCCACCTGCTGGACTGAAACACATACTCTTATTTACTAAACTGTGTTTATATAAACAGCTTATAAAGATGCTCTAATAGTTTATTTCAACCCTCTAACACATACCACTGTGTGTGTGTGTGTGTGTGTGTGTGTGTGTGTGTGTGTGTGTGTGTGTTAAGGATTAGGTTGTGTTATCACACTCCGGGGCAGAAGGTGGCGCTGCTGCTCACATCAGCTACATGTGACTACCGCAATAAACCCAGAAGAAGAAGAACTTTGGTGACGTCATCGGGCCGCTTCTGCTGCGGAAGCCGCTGCTGATGTAAACATAGCGGAGTTATTACCAGAAGCTCGGTTCAATGAGTTAAACTGTGTGTATGTATATATATATATATATATATATAAATATATATATATATACATACATACATATATATACATATATATATATATATACATAGTCCGGAGCCGAGTCTGTGTGTGATGGAGCTCAGCTCCGACTGAACCGGAACCAGCACCATGTCCATGGAAGACCCGTTCTTCGTTGTCAAAGGGTCAGAACTGTTCACACCATGCTAATGCTAACAGGATGGTTAACCTAACCCAGTTAACCCACTAACCAGAACCATGCTAATGCTATCAGGAGGGTCTGTTTTAGTGTGTTAGTGGTCTGTGTTAGTATGTTAGTGTGTTAGTGGTCTGTGTTAGTGTGTTAGTGTGTTAGTGGTCTGTGTTAGTATGTTAGTGGTCTGTGTTAGTGTGTTAGTGTGTTAGTGGTCTGTGTTAGTGTGTTAGTGGTCTGTGTTAGTGTGTTAGTGGTCTGTGTTAGTGTGTTAGTGTGTTAGTGGTCTGTGTTAGTATGTTAGTGGTCTGTGTTAGTGTGTTAGTGTGTTAGTGGTCTGTGTTAGTGTGTTAGTGGTCTGTGTTAGTGTGTTAGTGTGTTAGTGGTCTGTGTTAGTGTGTTAGTGGTCTGTGTTAGTGTGTTAGTGTGTTAGTGGTCTGTGTTAGTGTGTTAGTGGTCTGTGTTAGTGTGTTAGTGTGTTAGTGGTCTGTGTTAGTGTGTTAGTGGTCTGTGTTAGTGTGTTAGTGTGTTAGTGGTCTGTGTTAGTGTGTTAGTGGTCTGTGTTAGTGTGTTAGTGTGTTAGTGGTCTGTGTTAGTGTGTTAGTGGTCTGTGTTAGTGTGTTAGTGTGTTAGTGGTCTGTGTTAGTGGTCTGTGTTAGTGTGTAGTGGTCTGTGTTAGTGTGTTAGTGGTCTGTGTTAGTGTGTTAGTGGTCTGTGTTAGTGGTCTGTGTTAGTGTGTTAGTGGTCTGTGTTAGTGGTCTGTGTTAGTGGTCTGTGTTAGTGTGTTAGTGGTCTGTGTTAGTGGTCTGTGTTAGTGTGTAGTGGTCTGTGTTAGTGGTCTGTGTTAGTGTGTTAGTGTGTTAGTGGTCTGTGTTAGTGTGTTAGTGTGTAGTGGTCTGTGTTAGTGTGTAGTGGTCTGTGTTAGTGTGTTAGTGGTCTGTGTTAGTGTGTTAGTGTGTAGTGGTCTGTGTTAGTGTGTTAGTGTGTAGTGGTCTGTGTTAGTGTGTTAGTGTGTAGTGGTCTGTGTTAGTGTGTTAGTGGTCTGTGTTAGTGGTCTGTGTTAGTGTGTTAGTGTGTAGTGGTCTGTGTTAGTGTGTTAGTGTGTAGTGGTCTGTGTTAGTGTGTTAGTGTGTAGTGGTCTGTGTTAGTGTGTTAGTGTGTAGTGGTCTGTGTTAGTGTGTTAGTGGTCTGTGTTAGTGGTCTGTGTTAGTGTGTTAGTGTGTAGTGGTCTGTGTTAGTGTGTTAGTGTGTAGTGGTCTGTGTTAGTGTGTTAGTGTGTAGTGGTCTGTGTTAGTGTGTTAGTGTGTAGTGGTCTGTGTTAGTGTGTTAGTGGTCTGTGTTAGTGGTCTGTGTTAGTGTGTTAGTGTGTTAGTGGTCTGTGTTAGTGTGTTAGTGGTCTGTGTTAGTGTGTTAGTGTGTTAGTGGTCTGTGTTAGTGTGTTTGTGGTCTGTGTTAGTGTGTTAGTGGTCTGTGTTAGTGGTCTGTGTTAGTGTGTTAGTGTGTTAGTGGTCTGTGTTAGTATGTTAGTGTGTTAGTGGTCTGTGTTAGTGTGTTAGTGGTCTGTGTTAGTGTGTTAGTGTGTTAGTGGTCTGTGTTAGTGTGTTTGTGGTCTGTGTTAGTGTGTTAGTGGTCTGTGTTAGTGGTCTGTGTTAGTGTGTTAGTGTGTTAGTGGTCTGTGTTAGTATGTTAGTGTGTTAGTGGTCTGTGTTAGTGTGTTAGTGGTCTGTGTTAGTGTGTTTGTGGTCTGTGTTAGTGTGTTAGTGGTCTGTGTTAGTGTGTTAGTGGTCTGTGTTAGTATGTTAGTGTGTTAGTGGTCTGTGTTAGTGTGTTAGTGTGTTAGTGGTCTGTGTTAGTGTGTTAGTGTGTTAGTGGTCTGTGTTAGTGTGTTAGTGTGTTAGTGGTCTGTGTTAGTGTGTTAGTGTGTTAGTGGTCTGTGTTAGTATGTTAGTGTGTTAGTGGTCTGTGTTAGTATGTTAGTGGTCTGTGTTAGTGTGTTAGTGGTCTGTGTTAGTGTGTTAGTGTGTTAGTGGTCTGTGTTAGTGTGTTAGTGGTCTGTGTTAGTGTGTTAGTGTGTTAGTGGTCTGTGTTAGTGTGTTAGTGGTCTGTGTTAGTGTGTTAGTGTGTAGTGGTCTGTGTTAGTGTGTTAGTGTGTAGTGGTCTGTGTTAGTGTGTTAGTGGTCTGTGTTAGTGTGTTAGTGGTCTGTGTTAGTGTGTTAGTGTGTTAGTGGTCTGTGTTAGTGTGTTAGTGGTCTGTGTTAGTGTGTTAGTGTGTTAGTGGTCTGTGTTAGTGTGTTAGTGTGTAGTGGTCTGTGTTAGTGTGTTAGTGGTCTGTGTTAGTGTGTTAGTGTGTTAGTGGTCTGTGTTAGTGTGTTAGTGGTCTGTGTTAGTGTGTTAGTGTGTTAGTGGTCTGTGTTAGTGTGTTAGTGGTCTGTGTTAGTGGTCTGTGTTAGTGTGTAGTGGTCTGTGTTAGTGTGTTAGTGGTCTGTGTTAGTGGTCTGTGTTAGTGTGTTAGTGTGTTAGTGGTCTGTGTTAGTGTGTTAGTGGTCTGTGTTAGTGTGTTAGTGTGTTAGTGGTCTGTGTTAGTGTGTTAGTGTGTTAGTGGTCTGTGTTAGTGTGTTAGTGTGTAGTGGTCTGTGTTAGTGTGTTAGTGTGTAGTGGTCTGTGTTAGTATGTTAGTGTGTTAGTGGTCTGTGTTAGTGTGTTAGTGGTCTGTGTTAGTGTGTTAGTGTGTTAGTGGTCTGTGTTAGTGTGTTAGTGGTCTGTGTTAGTGTGTTAGTGTGTTAGTGGTCTGTGTTAGTGTGTTAGTGTGTTAGTGGTCTGTGTTAGTGTGTTAGTGTGTTAGTGGTCTGTGTTAGTGTGTTAGTGTGTAGTGGTCTGTGTTAGTGTGTTAGTGGTCTGTGTTAGTGTGTTAGTGTGTTAGTGGTCTGTGTTAGTGTGTTAGTGGTCTGTGTTAGTGGTCTGTGTTAGTGTGTAGTGGTCTGTGTTAGTGTGTTAGTGGTCTGTGTTAGTGGTCTGTGTTAGTGTGTTAGTGTGTTAGTGGTCTGTGTTAGTGTGTTAGTGGTCTGTGTTAGTGTGTTAGTGGTCTGTGTTAGTGTGTTAGTGTGTTAGTGGTCTGTGTTAGTGTGTTAGTGTGTAGTCGTCTGTGTTAGTGTGTTAGTGTGTAGTGGTCTGTGTTAGTATGTTAGTGTGTTAGTGGTCTGTGTTAGTGTGTTAGTGGTCTGTGTTAGTGTGTTAGTGTGTTAGTGGTCTGTGTTAGTATGTTAGTGTGTTAGTGGTCTGTGTTAGTATGTTAGTGTGTTAGTGGTCTGTGTTAGTGTGTTAGTGTGTTAGTGGTCTGTGTTAGTATGTTAGTGTGTTAGTGGTCTGTGTTAGTATGTTAGTGTGTTAGTGGTCTGTGTTAGTATGTTAGTGGTCTGTGTTAGTGTGTTAGTGGTCTGTGTTAGTGTGTTAGTGTGTTAGTGGTCTGTGTTAGTGTGTTAGTGGTCTGTGTTAGTGTGTTAGTGTGTTAGTGGTCTGTGTTAGTGTGTTAGTGTGTAGTGGTCTGTGTTAGTGTGTTAGTGTGTAGTGGTCTGTGTTAGTATGTTAGTGTGTTAGTGGTCTGTGTTAGTGTGTTAGTGGTCTGTGTTAGTGTGTTAGTGTGTTAGTGGTCTGTGTTAGTGTGTTAGTGGTCTGTGTTAGTGTGTTAGTGGTCTGTGTTAGTGTGTTAGTGTGTTAGTGGTCTGTGTTAGTGTGTTAGTGTGTTAGTGGTCTGTGTTAGTGTGTTAGTGTGTAGTGGTCTGTGTTAGTGTGTTAGTGGTCTGTGTTAGTGTGTTAGTGGTCTGTGTTAGTGTGTTAGTGGTCTGTGTTAGTGTGTTAGTGGTCTGTGTTAGTGTGTTAGTGGTCTGTGTTAGTGTGTAGTGGTCTGTGTTAGTGTGTTAGTGTGTAGTGGTCTGTGTTAGTGTGTTAGTGGTCTGTGTTAGTGTGTTAGTGGTCTGTGTTAGTGTGTAGTGGTCTGTGTTAGTGTGTTAGTGGTCTGTGTTAGTGTGTAGTGGTCTGTGTTAGTGTGTTAGTGGTCTGTGTTAGTGGTCTGTGTTAGTGTGTTAGTGGTCTGTGTTAGTGTGTTAGTGGTCTGTGTTAGTGTGTAGTGGTCTGTGTTAGTGTGTTAGTGTGTAGTGGTCTGTGTTAGTGTGTTAGTGGTCTGTGTTAGTGTGTTAGTGGTCTGTGTTAGTGTGTAGTGGTCTGTGTTAGTGTGTTAGTGGTCTGTGTTAGTGTGTAGTGGTCTGTGTTAGTGTGTTAGTGGTCTGTGTTAGTGGTCTGTGTTAGTGTGTTAGTGTGTTAGTGGTCTGTGTTAGTGTGTTAGTGGTCTGTGTTAGTGTGTTAGTGTGTTAGTGGTCTGTGTTAGTGTGTTAGTGGTCTGTGTTAGTGTGTTAGTGTGTAGTGGTCTGTGTTAGTGTGTTAGTGTGTTAGTGTGTTAGTGGTCTGTGTTAGTATGTTAGTGTGTTAGTGGTCTGTGTTAGTGTGTTAGTGGTCTGTGTTAGTGTGTTAGTGTGTTAGTGGTCTGTGTTAGTGTGTTAGTGGTCTGTGTTAGTGTGTTAGTGTGTTAGTGGTCTGTGTTAGTGTGTTAGTATGTTAGTGGTCTGTGTTAGTGTGTTAGTGTGTAGTGGTCTGTGTTAGTGTGTTAGTGGTCTGTGTTAGTGGTCTGTGTTAGTGTGTAGTGGTCTGTGTTAGTGTGTTAGTGGTCTGTGTTAGTGGTCTGTGTTAGTGTGTTAGTGTGTTAGTGGTCTGTGTTAGTGTGTTAGTGGTCTGTGTTAGTGTGTAGTGGTCTGTGTTAGTGTGTTAGTGGTCTGTGTTAGTGGTCTGTGTTAGTGGTCTGTGTTAGTGTGTTAGTGGTCTGTGTTAGTGTGTAGTGGTCTGTGTTAGTGTGTAGTGGTCTGTGTTAGTGTGTTAGTGGTCTGTGTTAGTGTGTAGTGGTCTGTGTTAGTGTGTTAGTGGTCTGTGTTAGTGGTCTGTGTTAGTGGTCTGTGTTAGTGTGTTAGTGGTCTGTGTTAGTGTGTAGTGGTCTGTGTTAGTGTGTAGTGGTCTGTGTTAGTGTGTTAGTGGTCTGTGTTAGTGTGTTAGTGGTCTGTGTTAGTGTGTAGTGGTCTGTGTTAGTGTGTTAGTGTGTTAGTGGTCTGTGTTAGTGTGTTAGTGTGTTAGTGGTCTGTGTTAGTGTGTTAGTGGTCTGTGTTAGTGTGTAGTGGTCTGTGTTAGTGTGTTAGTGGTCTGTGTTAGTGGTCTGTGTTAGTGGTCTGTGTTAGTGTGTTAGTGGTCTGTGTTAGTGTGTAGTGGTCTGTGTTAGTGTGTAGTGGTCTGTGTTAGTGTGTTAGTGGTCTGTGTTAGTGTGTTAGTGGTCTGTGTTAGTGTGTAGTGGTCTGTGTTAGTGTGTTAGTGGTCTGTGTTAGTGGTCTGTGTTAGTGTGTAGTGGTCTGTGTTAGTGTGTTAGTGGTCTGTGTTAGTGTGTAGTGGTCTGTGTTAGTGTGTTAGTGGTCTGTGTTAGTGTGTTAGTGGTCTGTGTTAGTGTGTAGTGGTCTGTGTTAGTGTGTTAGTGGTCTGTGTTAGTGGTCTGTGTTAGTGTGTAGTGGTCTGTGTTAGTGTGTTAGTGGTCTGTGTTAGTGGTCTGTGTTAGTGTGTTAGTGTGTTAGTGGTCTGTGTTAGTGTGTTAGTGGTCTGTGTTAGTGGTCTGTGTTAGTGGTCTGTGTTAGTGTGTTAGTGGTCTGTGTTAGTGTGTAGTGGTCTGTGTTAGTGTGTAGTGGTCTGTGTTAGTGTGTAGTGGTCTGTGTTAGTGTGTTAGTGGTCTGTGTTAGTGGTCTGTGTTAGTGGTCTGTGTTAGTGTGTTAGTGGTCTGTGTTAGTGTGTTAGTGGTCTGTGTTAGTGGTCTGTGTTAGTGGTCTGTGTTAGTATTGATAGTTTCTGGTTCAGTCTTTATTCAGACAGTTAAGGTTCACACTGACTGTTGGAGATAATAATAATAATAATAATAATAATAATAATAATAATATAGACTTCTACAGTCACAGAAGAGTTGTTCTGTTTGTTACAGAGAGGTTCAGAAGGCAGTGAACGCAGCACAGAACCTCCATCACAGATGGAGCGAGCTGTTGCAGGAGGGGGGCGGAGCCTCCAAGGAGGAAGTGGACTGGACGACCAATGAGCTGAGGAACAGCCTGCGCTCCATCGAGTGGGACCTGGAGGACCTGGACGAGACCATCAATATCCTTGAAGCAGTGCTGTTGTAGTGAGCTGCTCCGTGTGAATTTCAGGTGAACGTGCTCCTTAACTCTCAGTGAACGCATCGTTGAGTCCAACCCCAAGAAGTTCAACCTGGACGCAACGGAGCTGTCCACGAGGAAAGCCTTCATCACCGGCACCCGGCAGACCGTCAAGGTACGCTGGGGAAGTGATGCAATCTGCTCCTTTAAAGCTCCTCTTTACCTCTGTAAAGCTCCTCTTTACCTCTTTACCTCTTTAAAGCTCCTCTTTACCTCTCTAAAGCTCCTCTTTACCTCTTTAAAGCTCATCTTTACCTCTTTACCTCTCTAAAGCTCCTCTTTACCTCTTTACCTCTTTAAAGCTCATCTTTACCTCTTTACCTCTCTAAAGCTCCTCTTTACTTCTCTAAAGCTCCTCTTTACCTCTTTAAAGCTCATCTTTACCTCTTTACCTCTTTAAAGCTCCTCTTTACCTCTCTAAAGCTCCTCTTTACCTCTCTAAAGCTCCTCTTTACCTCTTTACCTCTCTAAAGCTCCTCTTTACCTCTTTACCTCTTTAAAGCTCATCTTTACCTCTTTACCTCTCTAAAGCTCCTCTTTACCTCTCTAAAGCTCCTCTTTACCTCTTTAAAGCTCCTCTTTACCTCTTTACCTCTTTAAAGCTCCTCTTTACCTCTTTACCTCTGTAAAGCTCCTCTTTACCTCTTTACCTCTGTAAAGCTCATCTTTACCTCTTTACCTCTCTAAAGCTCCTCTTTACCTCTTTAAAGCTCCTCTTTACCTCTTTACCTCTCTAAAGCTCCTCTTTACCTCTCTAAAGCTCCTCTTTACCTCTCTAAAGCTCCTCTTTACTTCTTTAAAGCTCCTCTTTACCTCTTTAAAGCTCATCTTTACCTCTTTACCTCTCTAAAGCTCCTCTTTACTTCTTTAAAGCTCCTCTTTACCTCTTTAAAGCTCATCTTTACCTCTTTACCTCTCTAAAGCTCCTCTTTACCTCTTTAAAGCTCCTCTTTACCTCTTTACCTCTGTAAAGCTCCTCTTTACCTCTTTACCTCTGTAAAGCACCTCTTTACCCCTTTACCTCTGTAAAGCTCCTCTTTACCTCTCTAAAGCTCCTCTTTACCTCTTCAAAGCTCCTCTTTACCTCTTTACCTCTCTAAAGCTCCTCTTCACCTCTCTAAAGCTCCTCTTTACCTCTCTAAAGCACCTCTTTACCTCTCTAAATCTCCTCTTTACCTCTCTAAAGCACCTCTTTACCTCTTTACCTCTTTAAAGGTCCTCTTTACCTCTTTAAAGCACCTCTTTACCTCTTTAAAGCTCCTCTTTACCTCTCTAAAGCTCCTCTTTACCTATTTAAAGCTCCTCTTTACCTCTTTACCTCTCTAAAGCTCCTCTTTACCTCTCTAAAGCACCTCTTTACCTCTTTAAAGCACCTATTTACCTCTCTAAAGCTCCTCTTTACCTCTTTAAAGCTCCTCTTTACCTCTTTACCTCTCTAAAGCTCCTCTTTACCTCTCTAAAGCTCCTCTTTACCTCTCTAAAGCACCTCTTTACCTCTCTAAATCTCCTCTTTACCTCTCTAAAGCACCTCTTTACCTCTTTACCTCTTTAAAGGTCCTCTTTACCTCTTTAAAGCACCTCTTTACCTCTTTAAAGCTCCTCTTTACCTCTTTACCTCTCTAAATCTCCTCTTTACCTCTCTAAAGCACCTCTTTACCTCTTTACCTCTTTAAAGCTCCTCTTTACCTCTTTAAAGGTCCTCTTTACCTCTTTAAAGCACCTCTTTACCTCTTTACCTCTTTAAAGCTCCTCTTTACCTCTTTACCTCTCTAAAGCTCCTCTTTACCTCTTTAAAGCTCCTCTTTACCTATGTAAAGCACCTCTTTACCTCTTTAAAGCACCTCTTTACCTCTCTAAAGCACCTCTTTACCTCTTTAAAGCATCTCTTTACCTCTTTAAAGCACCTCTTTACCTCTCTAAAGCTCCTCTTTACTTCTTTACCTCTCTAAAGCTCCTCTTTACCTCTTTAAAGCACCGCTTTACCTCTTTAAGCTCCTCTTTACCTCTTTAAAGCTCCTCTTTACCTCTTTAAAGCACCTCTTTACCTCTTTAAAGCTCCTCTTTACCTCTTTACCTCTCTAAAGCTCCTCTTTACTTCTTTACCTCTCTAAAGCTCCTCTTTACCTCTTTAAAGCACCGCTTTACCTCTTTAAGCTCCTCTTTACCTCTTTAAAGCTCCTCTTTACCTCTTTAAAGCACCTCTTTACCTCTTTAAAGCTCCTCTTTACCTCTTTACCTCTCTAAAGCTCCTCTTTACTTCTTTACCTCTCTAAAGCTCCTCTTTACCTCTTTAAAGCACCTCTTTACCTCTTTAAGCTCCTCTTTACCTCTTTAAAGCTCCTCTTTACCTCTTTAAAGCACCTCTTTACCTCTCTAAAGCTCCTCTTTACCTCTTTACCTCTCTAAAGCTCCTCTTTACTTCTTTACCTCTCTAAAGCTCCTCTTTACCTCTTTAAAGCACCTCTTTACCTCTCTAAAGCTCCTCTTTACCTCTTTACCTCTCTAAAGCTCCTCTTTACTTCTTTACCTCTCTAAAGCACCTCTTTACCTCTTTACCTCTTTAAAGCTCCTCTTTACCTCTTTAAAGGTCCTCTTTACCTCTTTAAAGCACCTCTTTACCTCTTTACCTCTTTAAAGCTCCTCTTTACCTCTTTACCTCTCTAAAGCTCCTCTTTACCTCTTTAAAGCTCCTCTTTACCTATGTAAAGCACCTCTTTACCTCTTTAAAGCACCTCTTTACCTCTCTAAAGCACCTCTTTACCTCTTTAAAGCATCTCTTTACCTCTTTAAAGCACCTCTTTACCTCTCTAAAGCTCCTCTTTACTTCTTTACCTCTCTAAAGCTCCTCTTTACCTCTTTAAAGCACCGCTTTACCTCTTTAAGCACCTCTTTACCTCTTTAAAGCTCCTCTTTACCTCTTTAAAGCACCTCTTTACCTCTTTAAAGCTCCTCTTTACCTCTTTACCTCTCTAAAGCTCCTCTTTACTTCTTTACCTCTCTAAAGCTCCTCTTTACCTCTTTAAAGCACCGCTTTACCTCTTTAAGCTCCTCTTTACCTCTTTAAAGCTCCTCTTTACCTCTTTAAAGCACCTCTTTACCTCTTTAAAGCTCCTCTTTACCTCTTTACCTCTCTAAAGCTCCTCTTTACTTCTTTACCTCTCTAAAGCTCATCTTTACCTCTTTAAAGCACCGCTTTACCTCTTTAAGCTCCTCTTTACCTCTTTAAAGCTCCTCTTTACCTCTTTAAAGCACCTCTTTACCTATTTAAAGCTCCTCTTTACCTCTTTACCTCTCTAAAGCTCCTCTTTACTTCTTTACCTCTCTAAAGCTCCTCTTTACCTCTTTAAAGCACCGCTTTACCTCTTTAAGCTCCTCTTTACCTCTTTAAAGCTCCTCTTTACCTCTTTACCTCTCTAAAGCTCCTCTTTACCTCTTTAAGCTCCTCTTTACCTCTCTAAAGCTCCTCTTTACCTATTTAAGCTCCTCTTTACCTCTTTAAAGCTCCTCTTTACCTCTTTACCTCTCTAAAGCTCCTCTTTACATCTTTACCTCTTTAAAGCTCCTCTTTACTTCTTTACCTATCTAAAGCTCCTCTTTACCTCTTTACCTCTTTAAAGCACCTCTTTACCTCTCTAAAGCTCCTCTTTACCTCTTTAAAGCACCTCTTTACCTCTCTAAAACTCCTCTTTACCTCTTTAAAGCACCTCTTTACCTCTTTACCTCTCTAAAGCTCCTCTTTACCTCTTTAAAGCTCCTCTTTACCTCTCTAAAGCTCCTCTTTACCTCTTTACCTCTCTAAAGCTCCTCTTTACTTCTTTACCTCTCTAAAGCTCCTCTTTACCTCTTTACCTCTCTAAAGCTCATCTTTACCTCTTTACCTCTTTAAAGCTCCTCTTTACCTCTTTACCTCTTTAAAGCTCCTCTTTACATCTTTACCTCTTTAAAGCTCCTCTTTACTTATTTACCTATCTAAAGCTCCTCTTTACCTCTTTACCTCTTTAAAGCACCTCTTTACCTCTCTAAAGCTCCTCTTTACCTCTTTAAAGCTCCTCTTTACCTCTTTAAAGCACCTATTTACCTCTCTAAAACTCCTCTTTACCTCTTTAAAAGCTCCTCTTTACCTCTTTACCTCTCTAAAGCTCCTCTTTACCTCTTTAAAGCTCCTCTTTACCTCTTTACCTCTCTAAAGCTCCTCTTTACTTCTTTACCTCTCTAAAGCTCATCTTTACCTCTTTACCTCTCTAAAGCTCCTCTTTACCTCTTTAAAGCTCCTCTTTACCTCTTTACCTCTCTAAAGCTCCTCTTTACCTCTCTAAAGCTCCTCTTTACTTCTTTAAAGCTCCTCTTTACCTCTTTAAAGCTCATCTTTACCTCTTTACCTCTCTAAAGCTCCTCTTTACCTCTTTAAAGCTCCTCTTTACCTCTTTACCTCTTTAAAGCTCCTCTTTACCTCTTTACCTCTGTAAAGCTCCTCTTTACCTCTTTACCTCTGTAAAGCACCTCTTTACCCCTTTACCTCTGTAAAGCACCTCTTTACCTCTCTAAAGCTCCTCTTTACCTCTCTAAAGCTCCTCTTTACCTATGTAAAGCACCTCTTTACCTCTTTAAAGCACCTATTTACCTCTCTAAAGCTCCTCTTTACCTCTTTAAAGCTCCTCTTTACCTCTTTACCTCTCTAAAGCTCCTCTTTACCTCTCTAAAGCTCCTCTTTACCTCTCTAAAGCACCTCTTTACCTCTCTAAATCTCCTCTTTACCTCTCTAAAGCACCTCTTTACCTCTTTACCTCTTTAAAGGTCCTCTTTGCCTCTTTAAAGCACCTCTTTACCTCTTTAAAGCTCCTCTTTACCTCTTTACCTCTTTAAAGCTCCTCTTTACCTCTCTAAAGCTCCTCTTTACCTCTCTAAATCTCCTCTTTACCTCTCTAAAGCACCTCTTTACCTCTTTAAAGCTCCTCTTTACCTCTTTAAAGGTCCTCTTTACCTCTTTAAAGCACCTCTTTACCTCTTTACCTCTTTAAAGCTCCTCTTTACCTCTTTACCTCTCTAAAGCTCCTCTTTACCTCTTTAAAGCTCCTCTTTACCTATGTAAAGCACCTCTTTACCTCTTTAAAGCACCTCTTTACCTCTCTAAAGCACCTCTTTACCTCTTTACCTCTTTAAAGCATCTCTTTACCTCTTTAAAGCACCTCTTTACCTCTCTAAAGCTCCTCTTTACTTCTTTACCTCTCTAAAGCTCCTCTTTACCTCTTTAAAGCACCGCTTTACCTCTTTAAGCTCCTCTTTACCTCTTTAAAGCTCCTCTTTACCTCTTTAAAGCACCTCTTTACCTCTTTAAAGCTCCTCTTTACCTCTTTACCTCTCTAAAGCTCCTCTTTACTTCTTTACCTCTCTAAAGCTCCTCTTTACCTCTTTAAAGCACCGCTTTACCTCTTTAAGCTCCTCTTTACCTCTTTAAAGCTCCTCTTTACCTCTTTAAAGCTCCTCTTTACCTCTTTACCTCTCTAAAGCTCCTCTTTACTTCTTTACCTCTCTAAAGCTCCTCTTTACCTCTTTAAAGCACCTCTTTACCTCTTTAAGCTCCTCTTTACCTCTTTAAAGCTCCTCTTTACCTCTTTAAAGCACCTCTTTACCTCTCTAAAGCTCCTCTTTACCTCTTTACCTCTTTAAAGCTCCTCTTTACCTCTTTACCTCTCTAAAGCTCCTCTTTACCTCTTTACCTCTCTAAAGCTCCTCTTTACCTCTTTAAAGCACCGCTTTACCTCTTTAAGCTCCTCTTTACCTCTTTAAAGCTCCTCTTTACCTCTTTAAAGCACCTCTTTACCTCTTTAAAGCTCCTCTTTACCTCTTTACCTCTCTAAAGCTCCTCTTTACTTCTTTACCTCTCTAAAGCTCCTCTTTACCTCTTTAAAGCACCTCTTTACCTCTCTAAAGCTCCTCTTTACTTCTTTACCTCTCTAAAGCTCCTCTTTACCTCTTTTAAAGCACCTCTTTACCTCTTTAAGCTCCTCTTTACCTCTTTAAAGCTCCTCTTTACCTCTTTAAAGCACCTCTTTACCTCTTTAAAGCTCCTCTTTACCTCTTTACCTCTCTAAAGCTCCTCTTTACTTCTTTACCTCTCTAAAGCTCCTCTTTACCTCTTTAAAGCACCGCTTTACCTCTTTAAGCTCCTCTTTACCTCTTTAAAGCTCCTTTTTACCTCTTTAAAGCACCTCTTTACCTCTTTAAAGCTCCTCTTTACCTCTTTACCTCTCTAAAGCTCCTCTTTACTTCTTTACCTCTCTAAAGCTCCTCTTTACCTCTTTAAAGCACCGCTTTACCTCTTTAAGCTCCTCTTTACCTCTTTACCTCTCTAAAGCTCCTCTTTACTTCTTACCTCTCTAAAGCTCCTCTTTACCTCTTTAAAGCACCGCTTTACCTCTTTAAGCTCCTCTTTACCTCTTTACCTCTTTAAAGCTCCTCTTTACCTCTTTACCTCTCTAAAGCTCCTCTTTACCTCTTTAAGCTCCTCTTTACCTCTCTAAAGCTCCTCTTTACCTATTTAAGCTCCTCTTTACCTCTTTAAAGCTCCTCTTTACTCTTACCTCTCTAAAGCTCCTCTTTACCTCTTTAAGCTCCTCTTTACCTCTCTAAAGCACCGCTTTACCTCTTTAAGCTCCTCTTTACCTCTTTAAAGCTCCTCTTTACCTCTTTACCTCTCTAAAGCTCCTCTTTACCTCTTTAAGCTCCTCTTTACCTCTCTAAAGCTCCTCTTTACCTCTTTACCTCTCTAAAGCTCCTCTTTACTTCTTTACCTCTCTAAAGCTCCTCTTTACCTCTTTACCTCTCTAAAGCTCCTCTTTACTTCTTTACCTCTCTAAAGCTCCTCTTTACCTCTTTACCTCTTTAAAGCTCCTCTTTACCTCTTTACCTCTCTAAAGCTCCCCTTTACCTCTTTAAAGCTCCTCTTTACATCTTTACCTCTTTAAAGCTCCTCTTTACCTCTTTACCTCTTTAAAGCACCTCTTTACCTCTCTAAAGCTCCTCTTTACCTCTTTAAAGCACCTCTTTACCTCTTTAAAGCACCTCTTTACCTCTCTAAAACTCCTCTTTACCTCTTTAAAGCACCTCTTTACCTCTTTACCTCTCTAAAGCTCCTCTTTACCTCTTTAAAGCTCCTCTTTACCTATCTAAAGCTCCTCTTTACCTCTTTACCTCTTTAAAGCACCTCTTTACCTCTCTAAAGCTCCTCTTTACCTCTTTAAAGCACCTCTTTACCTCTTTAAAGCACCTCTTTACCTCTCTAAAACTCCTCTTTACCTCTTTAAAGCACCTCTTTACCTCTTTACCTCTCTAAAGCTCCTCTTTACCTCTTTAAAGCTCCTCTTTACCTCTCTAAAGCTCCTCTTTACCTCTTTACCTCTCTAAAGCTCCTCTTTACTTCTTTACCTCTCTAAAGCTCCTCTTTACCTCTTTACCTCTCTAAAGCTCATCTTTACCTCTTTACCTCTTTAAAGCTCCTCTTTACCTCTTTACCTCTCTAAAGCTCCCCTTTACCTCTTTAAAGCTCCTCTTTACATCTTTACCTCTTTAAAGCTCCTCTTTACTTATTTACCTATCTAAAGCTCCTCTTTACCTCTTTACCTCTTTAAAGCACCTCTTTACCTCTCTAAAGCTCCTCTTTACCTCTTTAAAGCTCCTCTTTACCTCTTTAAAGCACCTCTTTACCTCTCTAAAACTCCTCTTTACCTCTTTAAAGCTCCTCTTTACCTCTTTACCTCTCTAAAGCTCCTCTTTACCTCTTTAAAGCTCCTCTTTACCTCTTTACCTCTCTAAAGCTCCTCTTTACCTCTTTACCTCTCTAAAGCTCATCTTTACCTCTTTACCTCTTTAAAGCTCCTCTTTACCTCTTTACCTCTCTAAAGCTCCCCTTTACCTCTTTAAAGCTCCTCTTTACATCTTTACCTCTTTAAAGCTCCTCTTTACTTCTTTACCTATCTAAAGCTCCTCTTTACCTCTTTACCTCTTTAAAGCACCTCTTTACCTCTCTAAAGCTCCTCTTTACCTCTTTAAAGCTCCTCTTTACCTCTTTAAAGCACCTCTTTACCTCTCTAAAACTCCTCTTTACCTCTCTAAAGCTCCTCTTTACCTCTTTAAAGCTCCTCTTTACCTCTTTAAAGCACCTCTTTACCTCTTTAAAGCACCTCTTTACCTCTCTAAAGCTCCTCTTTACCTCTCTAAAGCACCTATTTACCTCTTTAAAGCTCCTCTTTACCTCTTTACCTCTTTAAAGCTCCTCTTTACCTCTTTAAAGCACCTCTTTACCTCTTTAAAGCTCCTCTTTACCTCTCTAAAGCTCCTCTTTACCTCTCTAAAGCTCCTCTTTACCTCTTTACCTCTCTAAAGCTCCTCTTTACTTCTTTACCTCTCTAAAGCTCATCTTTACCTCTTACCTCTTTAAAGCTCCTCTTTACCTCTTTACCTCTCTAAAGCTCCCCTTTACCTCTTTAAAGCTCCTCTTTACCTCTTTACCTCTTTAAAGCTCCTCTTTACCTCTTTAAAGCACCTCTTTACCTCTTTAAAACTCCTCTTTACCTCTTTAAAGCACCTCTTTACCTCTTTAAAGCACCTCTTTACCTCTCTAATGCTCCTCTTTACCTCTTTACCTCTCTAAAGCACCTCTTTACCTCTTTACCTCTCTAAAGCTCCTCTTTACCTCTTTAAAGCTCCTCTTTACCTCTCCAAAGCTCCTCTTTACCTCTTTACCTCTCTAAAGCTCCTCTTTACCTCTTTAAAGCACCTCTTTACCTCTTTAAAGCTCCTCTTTACTTCTTTACCTCTCTAAAGCTCCTCTTTACCTCTCTAAAGCTCCTCTTTACCTCTTTAAAGCTCATCTTTACCTCTCTAAAGCTCCTCTTTACCTCTTTACCTCTTAAAGCTCCTCTTTACCTCTCTAAAGCTCCTCTTTACTTCTTTACCTCTTTAAAGCTCCTCTTTACTTCTTTACCTCTCTAAAGCTCCTCTTTACCTCTTTAAAGCACCTCTTTACCTCTTTAAAGCTCCTCTTTACTTCTTTACCTCTCTAAAGCTCCTCTTTACCTCTAAAGCTCCTCTTTACCTCTCTAAAGCTCCTCTTTACCTCTTTAAAGCTCCTCTTTACCTCTTTTAAAGCTCCTCTTTACCTCTTTACCTCTCTAAAGCTCCTCTTTACCTCTTTAAAGCTCCTCTTTACCTCTTTTAAAGCTCCTCTTTACCTCTCTAAATCTCCTCTTTACCTCTCTAAAGCACCTCTTTACCTCTTTACCTCTCTAAAGCTCCTCTTTACTTCTTTACCTCTTTAAAGCTCCTCTTTACTTCTTTACCTCTCTAAAGCTCCTCTTTACCTCTAAAGCTCCTCTTTACCTCTTTACCTCTTTAAAGCACCTCTTTACCTCTTTACCTCTTTAAAGCTCCTCTTTACTTCTTTACCTCTCTAAAGCTCCTCTTTACCTCTTTACCTCTCTAAAGCTCCTCTTTACCTCTTTAAAGCTCCTCTTTACCTCTTTTAAAGCTCCTCTTTACCTCTTCACCTCTCTAAAGCTCCTCTTTACCTCTCTAAAGCACCTCTTTACCTCTCTAAAGCTCCTCTTTACCTCTTTACCTCTTTAAAGCACATGAACCAATGTGGTCGGATAAGTGTATCTGAAGAAGTGAGTGATCTGATTGCCTGCTGATGGTCTCTGTCTCTCTTGAAGGAAATGAAAGAACAGATGTCGAGTCCAACGGCTGCATCAGTGGACAGAAAGAACACTCAGGTAATTGAACACGCACTCCCGACTGCCTGACCACAGGCAGGGTTCTCACGGTCATGGAAAACCTGGAAAAGTCATGACATTTTAAAATGGTTATTTTCAGGCCTGGAAAAGTCCTTGAAAAAAGTAAAATCCCCAAAGTTTTGGAAAAGTCCACCTTAAAGATCAGCCCACCTTAAGTGGGACTAACCCCCGTCCCCTTACTCAGCAGGTGTTTAGCCCCTTCAGCAACATTACTGCAGAAATAAACAAGTGTACAGCCCAGTCTCTTTATTATCACCGTTCATGACAACTGTCATATAACTTTGCTTTGGCCCAGCTTGTGATCTGCTGATCTGTCCTCTAATTATAACAAAAGTAGTGCTGAGATTTCAAGAAACCTTTCAAGAAACCTTGACATCTCTCCAGCCAACCTCTTAAAAGACCTTTTTCCTAAGACCCACAAAGATGCCCTGACCCAAAACCCATCAAAAGATCCTGAAACACTCTGCTGACGAACACCAACCCCTCTAAAGTACTCAAAACCACCTAGAACCCGCTGGGAGACAGGTTATAAACCAGTATTGTAGGGCTGAAGTGAAGACATGAGAAGTCCCTGGTTGGACCATCCTGCTGATGGAAAATGCTTGACAGTGTTTGTTTTGTGTTGTTGTGATGTCCAGGCTCTGCTCGGTGATCGTGGTGCTCAGGGTCCGATCTGGCAGCCCGGTCCTGATAAATACGGCAGACTGGACCACCAACTGCAGAACGCCAACTCTCAGTTCATAGAGGAGCAGCAGGGCCAGCAGCAGGTACAGTAGCACCAGTAAATCGCCAATAACAGCTCTGAACTGTGATGCTATGTCAGTGTGTGGTTTTGGATACTGTGACATTAGTGATGTGGTTTCAAACGAAGCACATCATGTGTGTAGGGGACTATCTGCAACCTAAAGCTAGTCACGGAGCGGCTGAGTAGGGGAGAGTAATGTCCAGCAATGATTCAAAGATCCAGGAGCTGAGCTTTGTAGTTTTATTTGCAGGAAACAAACAAACACTTGATCTGGATAACAAACATTTAAAACGTTCAAAATACTTTCTCACCGGTGTACAAAGACAATCGACAGACAGCGTAGATGTGATGAATAGCCCCTGACTCTCCTTCCATTCACAAGACTAAACTACTCAAAGGCTGATATACCCACATTGCTATCCACAACACCACTGACTCATTTACCATGTGACTAAAAAAGGTGTACAAAATGACACGGGCCATACCGGCTCTGACCATGTGTGTTTGTATCAGCTGATGGCGGAGCAGCAGGATGAACAGCTGGAGCTTGTGTCGGGAACGATTGGAGTCCTGAAGAACATGTCAGAGAGGATTGGCATGGAGCTGGATGAGCAGGCTGTGTAAGAACGTTCAGATATATTATGTAATGCTGTAAAACACGTAGGTAATGTTGTAAACATGTATTTAAATGTTGTAAACACATAGCTAATGTTGTACAACACATAGCTAATGTTGTAAACATGTAGGTAATGTTGTAAACATGTAGGTAATGTTGTAAACACATAGGTAATGCTGTAAACACATAGCTAATGTTGTAAACATGTAGCTAATGTTGTAAACATGTAGGTAATGTTGTAAACATGTAGGTAATGCTGTAAACACATAGCTAATGTTGTAAACATGTAGGTAATGCTGTAAACACATAGCTAATGTTGTAAACATGTAGGTAATGCTGTAAACACATAGCTAATGTTGTAAAACACGTAGGTAATGCTGTAAACACATAGGTAATGCTGTAAACACATAGCTAATGTTGTAAACATGTAGGTAATGTTGTAAACATGTAGGTAATGTTGTAAACACATAGGGAATGCTGTAAACACATAGGTAATGCTGAAACACATAGGTAATGCTGTAAACACATAGCTAATGTTGTAAACACATAGCTAATGTTGTAAACACATAGCTAATGTTGTAAACACATAGGTAATGCTGTAAACACATAGGTAATGCTGTAAACACATAGGTAATGTTGTAAACATGTAGGTAATGTTGTAAACATGTAGGTAATGTTGTAAACACATAGGTAATGTTGTAAACATGTAGGTAATGTTGTAACCACATAGCTAATGTTGTAACCACATAGCTAATGTTGTAAACACATAGCTAATGTTGTAAAACACATAGCTAATGTTGTAAACATGTAGGTAATGTTGTAAACATGTATTTAATGTTATAAACACAGCTAATGTTGTAAACATGTAGGTAATGTTGTAAACACATAGCTAATGTTGTAAACACATAGGTAATGTTGTAAACACATAGCTAATGTTGTAAACACATAGCTAATGTTGTAAACACATAGCTAATGTTGTAAACATGTAGGTAATGCTGTAAACACATAGCTAATGTTGTAAACATGTAGGTAATGCTGTATACACATAGCTAATGTTGTAAACACGTAGGTAATGCTGTAAACACATAGCTAATGTTGTAAACATGTAGGTAATGTTGTAAACATGTAGGTAATGTTGTAAACACATAGGGAATGCTGTAAACATGTAGGTAATGTTGTAAACACATAGGGAATGCTGTAAACACATAGGTAATGCTGAAACACATAGCTAATGTTGTAAACACATAGCTAATGTTGTAAACACATAGGTAATGCTGTAAACACATAGGTAATGCTGTAAACACATAGGTAATGTTGTAAACACATAGGTAATGTTGTAAACATGTAGGTAATGTTGTAAACATGTAGGTAATGTTGTAAACACGTAGGTAATGTTGTAAACACGTAGGTAATGTTGTAACCACATAGCTAATGTTGTAACCACATAGCTAATGTTGTAACCACATAGCTAATGTTGTAAACACATAGCTAATGTTGTAAACATGTAGGTAATGTTGTAAACACATAGCTAATGTTGTAAACACATAGCTAATGTTGTAAACACATAGGTAATGTTGTAAACACATAGCTAATGTTGTAAACACATAGCTAATGTTGTAAACACATAGCTAATGTTGTAAACACATAGCTAATGTTGTAAACACGTAGGTAATGTTGTAAACACGTAGGTAATGTTGTAAACACGTAGGTAATGTTGTAAACACGTAGCTAATGTTGTAAACACATAGGTAATGTTGTAAACATGTATTTAATGTTGTAAACACATAGGTAATGCTGTAAACACATAGGTAATGCTGTAAACACATAGGTAATGTTGTAAACATGTAGGTAATGTTGTAAACATGTAGGTAATGTTGTAAACATGTAGGTAATGTTGTAAACACATAGGTAATGTTGTAAACATGTAGGTAATGTTGTAAACATGTAGGTAATGTTGTAACCACATAGCTAATGTTGTAAACACATAGCTAATGTTGTAAACACATAGCTAATGTTGTAAACACATAGCTAATGTTGTAAACACATAGGTAATGCTGTAAACACGTAGGTAATGTTGTAAACATGTAGGTAATGTTGTAAACATGTAGGTAATGTTGTAAACACATAGGTAATGTTGTAAACATGTAGGTAATGTTGTAACCACATAGCTAATGTTGTAACCACATAGCTAATGTTGTAAACACATAGCTAATGTTGTAAACACATAGCTAATGTTGTAAACACATAGCTAATGTTGTAAACACATAGCTAATGTTGTAAACATGTAGGTAATGTTGTAAACATGTATTTAATGTTATAAACACAGCTAATGTTGTAAACATGTAGGTAATGTTGTAAACACATAGCTAATGTTGTAAACACATAGCTAATGTTGTAAACACATAGGTAATGTTGTAAACACATAGCTAATGTTGTAAACACATAGCTAATGTTGTAAACACATAGCTAATGTTGTAAACACATAGCTAATGTTGTAAACATGTAGGTAATGCTGTAAACACATAGCTAATGTTGTAAACATGTAGGTAATGCTGTATACACATAGCTAATGTTGTAAACACGTAGGTAATGCTGTAAACACATAGCTAATGTTGTAAACATGTAGGTAATGTTGTAAACATGTAGGTAATGTTGTAAACACATAGGGAATGCTGTAAACACATAGGTAATGCTGAAACACATAGGTAATGCTGTAAACACATAGCTAATGTTGTAAACACATAGCTAATGTTGTAAACACATAGGTAATGCTGTAAACACATAGGTAATGCTGTAAACACATAGGTAATGTTGTAAACACATAGGTAATGTTGTAAACATGTAGGTAATGTTGTAAACATGTAGGTAATGTTGTAAACACATAGGTAATGTTGTAAACATGTAGGTAATGTTGTAACCACATAGCTAATGTTGTAACCACATAGCTAATGTTGTAACCACATAGCTAATGTTGTAAACACATAGCTAATGTTGTAAACATGTAGGTAATGTTGTAAACACATAGGTAATGTTGTAAACACATAGCTAATGTTGTAAACACATAGCTAATGTTGTAAACACATAGCTAATGTTGTAAACACATAGCTAATGTTGTAAACACGTAGGTAATGTTGTAAACACGTAGGTAATGTTGTAAACACGTAGGTAATGTTGTAAACACATAGCTAATGTTGTAAACACATAGGTAATGTTGTAAACATGTATTTAATGTTGTAAACACATAGGTAATGCTGTAAACACATAGGTAATGCTGTAAACACATAGGTAATGCTGTAAACATGTAGGTAATGCTGTAAACATGTAGGTAATGTTGTAAACATGTAGGTAATGTTGTAAACATGTAGGTAATGTTGTAAACATGTAGGTAATGTTGTAAACACATAGGTAATGTTGTAAACATGTAGGTAATGTTGTAACCACATAGCTAATGTTGTAAACACATAGCTAATGTTGTAAACACATAGCTAATGTTGTAAACACATAGCTAATGTTGTAAACATGTAGGTAATGTTGTAAACATGTATTTAATGTTATAAACACAGCTAATGTTGTAAACATGTAGGTAATGTTGTAAACACATAGCTATTGTTGTAAACACATAGCTAATGTTGTAAACACGTAGGTAATGTTGTAAACACGTAGGTAATGTTGTAAACACGTAGGTAATGTTGTAAACACGTAGGTAATGTTGTAAACACATAGCTAATGTTGTAAACACATAGCTAATGTTGTAAACATGTATTTCATGTTGTAAACATGTATTTAATGTTGTAAACACATAGCTAATGTTGTAAACACATAGCTAATGTTGTAAACACATAGGTAATGTTGTAAACATGTATTTAATGTTGTAAACATGTAGGTAATGTTGTAAACATGTAGGTAATGTTGTAAACACATAGGGAATGCTGTAAACACATAGGTAATGCTGAAACACATAGGTAATGCTGTAAACACATAGCTAATGTTGTAAACACATAGCTAATGTTGTAAACACATAGGTAATGTTGTAAACACATAGGTAATGCTGTAAACACATAGGTAATGCTGTAAACACATAGGTAATGCTGTAAACATGTAGGTAATGTTGTAAACACGTAGGTAATGCTGTAAACACATAGGTAATGCTGTAAACACATAGGTAATGCTGTAAACATGTAGGTAATGTTGTAACCACGTAGCTAATGTTGTAACCACATAGCTAATGTTGTAACCACATAGCTAATGTTGTAAACACATAGCTAATGTTGTAAACACATAGCTAATGTTGTAAACATGTAGGTAATGCTGTAAACATGTAGGTAATGCTGTAAACATGTAGGTAATGTTGTAAACATGTATTTAATGTTGTAAACACATAGCTAATGTTGTAAACACATAGCTAATGTTGTAAACACATAGGTAATGTTGTAAACATGTAGGTAATGTTGTAAACACATAGCTAATGTTGTAAACACGTAGCTAATGTTGTAAACACGTAGCTAATGTTGTAAACACGTAGGTAATGTTGTAAACACATAGCTAATGTTGTAAACATGTAGGTAATGTTGTAAACATGTAGGTAATGTTGTAAACACGTAGCTAATGTTGTAAACACGTAGCTAATGTTGTAAACATGTATTTAATGTTGTAAACATGTATTTAATGTTGTAAACACATAGCTAATGTTGTAAACACATAGCTAATGTTGTAAACACATAGCTAATGTTGTAAACACATAGCTAATGTTGTAAACACGTAGGTGATGTTGTAAACACATAGCTAATGTTGTAAACACATAGCTAATGTTGTAAACACGTAGGTAATGTTGTAAACACGTAGGTAATGTTGTAAACACGTAGGTAATGTTGTAAACACGTAGGTAATGTTGTAAACATGTAGGTAATGTTGTAAACACGTAGGTAATGTTGTAAACATGTAGGTAATGTTGTAAACACATAGCTAATGTTGTAAACACATAGCTAATGTTGTAAACACATAGGTAATGTTGTAAACATGTAGGTAATGTTGTAAACACATAGCTAATGTTGTAAACACATAGCTAATGTTGTAAACACGTAGGTAATGTTGTAAACACGTAGGTAATGTTGTAAACACGTAGGTAATGTTGTAAACACATAGCTAATGTTGTAAACACATAGCTAATGTTGTAAACACATAGGTAATGTTGTAAACATGTAGGTAATGTTGTAAACACGTAGCTAATGTTGTAAACACGTAGCTAATGTTGTAAACATGTATTTAATGTTGTAAACATGTATTTAATGTTGTAAACATGTATTTAATGTTGTAAACACATAGCTAATGTTGTAAACACATAGCTAATGTTGTAAACACATAGCTAATGTTGTAAACATGTAGGTGATGTTGTAAACACATAGCTAATGTTGTAAACACATAACTAATGTTGTAAACACATAGGTAATGTTGTAAACACGTAGGTAATGTTGTAAACACGTAGGTAATGTTGTAAACACGTAGGTAATGTTGTAAACATGTAGGTAATGTTGTAAACATGTAGGTAATGTTGTAAACATGTAGGTAATGTTGTAAACACGTAGGTAATGTTGTAAACACGTAGGTAATGTTGTAAACACGTAGGTAATGTTGTAAACACATAGCTAATGTTGTAAACACATAGCTAATGTTGTAAACACATAGGTAATGTTGTAAACATGTAGGTAATGTTGTAAACATGTAGGTAATGTTGTAAACACGTAGGTAATGTTGTAAACATGTAGGTAATGTTGTAAACACATAGGTAATGCTGAAACACATAGGTAATGCTGTAAACACATAGCTAATGTTGTAAACACATAGCTAATGTTGTAAACACGTAGCTAATGTTGTAAACACGTAGGTAATGTTGTAAACACGTAGGTAATGTTGTAAACACATAGCTAATGTTGTAAACATGTAGGTAATGTTGTAAACACGTAGCTAATGTTGTAAACACGTAGCCAATGTTGTAAACACGTAGCTAATGTTGTAAACATGTATTTAATGTTGTAAACATGTATTTAATGTTGTAAACATGTATTTAATGTTGTAAACACATAGCTAATGTTGTAAACACATAGCTAATGTTGTAAACACATAGCTAATGTTGTAAACACATAGGTAATGTTGTAAACATGTAGGTAATGTTGTAAACACGCAGCTAATGTTGTAAACACGTAGCCAATGTTGTAAACACGTAGCTAATGTTGTAAACATGTATTTAATGTTGTAAACATGTATTTAATGTTGTAAACACATAGCTAATGTTGTAAACACATAGCTAATGTTGTAAACACATAGCTAATGTTGTAAACATGTAGGTGATGTTGTAAACACATAGCTAATGTTGTAAACACATAGCTAATGTTGTAAACACATAGGTAATGTTGTAAACACGTAGGTAATGTTGTAAACACGTAGGTAATGTTGTAAACACGTAGGTAATGTTGTAAACACGTAGGTAATGTTGTAAACACGTAGGTAATGTTGTAAACATGTAGGTAATGTTGTAAACACGTAGGTAATGTTGTAAACATGTAGCTAATGTTGTAAACACGTATTTAATGTTGTAAACACATAGCTAATGTTGTAAACACATAGCTAATGTTGTAAACATGTAGGTAATGTTGTAAACACATATCTAATGTTGTAAACATGTAGGTAATGTTGTAAACATGTAGGTAATGTTGTAAACATGTATTTAATGTTGTAAACATGTAGGTAATGTTGTAAACACACGGCACGGCTAGGACTACGTTAAAAGAGTTGCTGTGATTCACCCCAATGGACCATTGATCCGTACACTGGACAGGAGGCTTATCCACATGAGCATGTTTGATTTAGAGTTCATGAAAGGAAGTTGCTCTCTTGCAGGTCTAAGCAGGCTTGTCTTTGATTGGTTCATGGACGGAGTTGTTGAGTCTCTTTGTGCTTTTCCTGCAGGATGTTGGATGACTTCACTCACGAGGTGGACAACACTCAGTCTAGACTAGACAACGTCATGAAGAAACTGGCCAAAGTGTCTCACATGACCAGCGGTAAAGTGTCTAGCAACACATGATGTCACCCTTAGAGAGAAAACAATACAATAGAATAATACATTAGTGAGTAATTGGTACATTTTGGTGTTACCAATGGTAATTCTTGTAGTTACCGTTAATGGATAGTTCTCATCACTTTGTTTCTGTATACAGTTAACATTATCAATGTGTAAGGCCACACTGAGAACTAAACATATAACTCATGAGTTGATATTCATTAACATGCTGTTCCTCCACAGATCGGCGTCAGTGGTGTGCTATCGGCGTGTTGCTCTCCATCCTCTTCGTGGTGATCCTCCTCCTGCTCATCCTGTGATCCTCCTCCTGCTCATCCTGTGATCCTCCTCCTGCTCCTCCTGTGATCCTCATCCTGTGATCCTCCTCCGCTCAGCACTCGTCGTTCATCTGGGACTGCTGAGCTCTCCTGGACTATTGTGGACTCTACTGGACTACATTTCACTGTACTGGCCTCTACTGGCCTCTACTGGCCTCTACTGAACTATACTGAACTCTACTGGCCTCTACTGAACTCTACTGGCCTCTACTGGCCTCTACTGAACTCTACTGAACTCTATGAACTCTACTGGCCTCTACTGGCCTCTACTGGCCTCTACTGAACTCTATGAACTCTACTGAACTCTATGAACTCTACTGGCCTCTACTGGCCTCTACTGGCCTCTACTGAACTCTACTGAACTCTATGAACTCTACTGGCCTCTACTGAACTATATGAACTCTACTGGCCTCTACTGAACTCTATGAACTCTACTGGCCTCTACTGGCCTCTACTGGCCTCTACTGAACTCTACTGAACTATATGAACTATACTGGCCTCTACTGAACTCTACTGAACTCTACTGAACCCTACTGGACTCTCTGAACCCTACTGGCCTCTACTGGCCTCTACTGAACTCTACTGGCCTCTACTGAACTCTACTGGACTCTCTGAACCCTACTGGACTCTCTGGACTCTTTAGGACTCTACTAGACTCAGACAGACCACCTGTGTACAAACTGAAGGACTTTCCTGGACTCTGTTGGACTCTTCCAGACTGGGTGGACGCTTCCTTCCTGTTGGACCGAAAAGGCTCTTTGAGTGTTTGCGTGTTATCTCAGAGGTCAAAGGTCAAACCAGCTGGAAACGTGTTTGATGTGTTTTAACGTTTCATGTGTGTTGTATTTAAAGGGCTGCAAATAACCACAACAGTTTAATCTCAGTTCAACTCTGAGTTTAGTAACTCCAGTGTGACTCCAGTGTGACTCCAGTGTGACTCCAGTGTGACTCCAGTGTGACTCCAGTGTGACTCTAGTTTAACTCTAGTTTAACTCTAGTTTAACTCCAGTGTAACTCTAGTTTAACTCTAGTGTAACTCTAGTGTAACTCTAGTTTAACTCCAGTTTAACTTCAGTGTAACTCTAGTGTAACTCTAGTTTAACTTCAGTGTAACTCTAGTTTAACTTCAGTGTAACTCTAGTTTAACTTCAGTGTAACTCTAGTTTAACTCTAGTGTAACTCTAGTGTAACTCTAGTGTAACTCTAGTGTAACTCTAGTGTAACTCTAGTTTAACTCTAGTTTAACTCTAGTGTAACTCTAGTTTAACTCTAGTGTAACTCTAGTGTAACTCTAGTTTAACTCTAGTTTAACTCTAGTGTAACTCTAGTGTAACTCTAGTTTAACTCTAGTGTAACTCTAGTGTAACTCTAGTGTAACTCTAGTGTAACTCTAGTTTAACTCTAGTGTAACTCTAGTGTAACTCTAGTTTAACTCTAGTGTAACTCTAGTTTAACTCCAGTGTAACTCTAGTTTAACTCTAGTTTAACTTCAGTGTAACTCTAGTTTAACTTCAGTGTAACTCTAGTTTAACTCTAGTTTAACTTCAGTGTAACTCCAGTTTAACTTCAGTGTAACTCTAGTTTAACTTCAGTGTAACTCTAGTTTAACTCTAGTTTAACTCTAGTTTAACTCCAGTGTAACTCTAGTTTAACTTCAGTGTAACTCTAGTTTAACTTCAGTGTAACTCTAGTTTAACTCCAGTTTAACTCCAGTTTAACTCTAGTTTAACTCTAGTTTAACTCCAGTGTAATCAGTGTTAAAACCTCCAGTTTAAAGGAAGACTCCCCCGCACAATAAGCCTCTGACCATCAGCTCCTCTCATGTGATGCCCTGAAGAGGGAAATCCTCTTTTCCTCGCGTTCCTCCACGGTGAACAAAGAACCAAAACCGTTAACAATAAGAAAACTATGTCACAACATCCGTTTACAAACGGTCACTAAACTCATGCAGTGTAACCCAAGTCTCCTTCATCCAGTTGTGTGCTCTGCACTTCCTGTTTAAGCAGAAGTAACTAACTCCATCGTTTATTCATTTACACCCAGCTTAACTCTAACGTTGAATTCCATTTGTAACTCCACGTTAACTACAGTTTATTCCTGGTTTTATACAGGTTTAATCCTGGTTTACTCCAGTTTAACTCCGGTTTAATCCTAGTTTAAATACAGTTTCAGGTTAGATCCTAGTTTAAGTCACTTTGATCCTGGTTAAACTTCAGTTTTAACCAGGATGTTATAAAAACACTAAAAGTTCCTGGTTTCGTTTACATTTTGTGTCTTTTAGTTTTACTGACTGAATCTTTTTCTGATGTTTATCTTACTTTCTTTAGTTTAGTGTTTCCTGAACCGTTCATTAATAAGTGGATTACTGTTTAAGTGTTGAACCACACACAATAAAAACTTTTAATGTGAAGTTAGCCAGTGGGTAACTTCCTGTTTGATATGAATTGGTTGTAATCAAAGAACGAGACAATCACAACGTCCACAGCATCAGATGTACGGTGTTCAGACCTCTGGAGATATGATTATGAACACTCTTTCATCGCTGTAATTCAGTTTGATCCTTCTTGTCATGATTCAGTATTTTCTGTGTTTCCTGTTCAGAACGTTCTTCAGGTTCATCTGATGCCACTAATTTAGAAACCATTCAATGTTTACTATGAATGAATGATAATAATGAAGATAAAGATAATAACCATGGCGTGTTTAGTTGTCACATCTTGAATCAGACTGAACATTTAAACTGTTATTCATTCATTCATCTTGATTATTTTAGTTTTTGTGGATATCAGCAACTTAGTGCAGTGAAGTTGAATTTTGTTTAAATATAAATAAACTGATGCAGAAAATAAAATGTTTGCTTCCTTTTTGAAATGAAGAAATGTTTTCATGTATCAGCAGTATTAAATAATACATCATGTATTTGGTAATAGTGACGTGCAGATGTATTTAAATCTTCACACATACATTAAAGTGTATTATTATGAATTATTCATATGCTGCCTATAAATGAAGGGAAAGTAGCTTTGTTAATAGTTAATATTTTCAATAATGTCTCTTCCACAGATCAATACATGTAAACATATACAACTTTAATACAAACGATGAATGAAAAGATCCTTTAAATATACGGGGACACGATTATTAAACAAAGCACGACATTAATAGTTTCTCATCTCTCCACCTTAATGACTTCACAGGAGACACGGTGCTTATTAGACATTATTATTATTATTAAACATAAATATACATGTGAACTGTACTGTAAATGTGTATTCACTCAAAAAAGTTACCATCTTCTAATATTTGTATGGAAGCGGACAGTCTGAAGAGAAAGTGAAACTAAAGAGAAAAGTTGCAATAACCTGAGAAACTGAACTGGAAACGGCACAAAGTCCATGAGATGAAAACATCCTGAACGTTGTGGACCGTGACGTCTTCTTCTCTTCAGAAACCTCAACAGACTGCGATGAGCCCGTTGCTGCCTCCTGTGGCCGGAGCGCAGAACAACACCACTGAGGCTCAGTGGCTGCAAGAGGCGCCGCTGAGCTGCTGCTGCATGCGGTTCCTTCATGGGGACATTCTGCGTGACCCTAACCCAGAACATGGCGTCCTGAACGGTGGACTAGCCACTCGGCGGGAGGAGGTCCTTTCCTTACTCGCTTTCACAAAGAGAGTCCAGGCCGTTGGGATCTTTGGGTGAGGTTCCCATTTAATGACAGTTCACAATACAACCTGCCATCTATGAGCCTCCTGGCCTCCCTCTGGAGGGTCTTGTTGGCGTTAAACACACACTGCCACCGTGGTCAGCCTGAGAGGCTCCACAGTCAAACACATGATTTAACGTACACTCACATTAACGTATCTGTTGTCTGAGCACTTCTTATCTTACACTTATTTTAATACCAATTGCACTGTTGTTATCGTTGATTGTTGTTTGTCTCGTCTACCGTCCCATGTCCATGTCCAATGTATGCACCTTCCGCCTCAAAAAATTCCTCGTTTGTGTGAAAACATTCCTGGCTAATAAACAGTTTCTGATTCTGATGATGACAGACATAGCTCATGCTGGCAGAAAAGATCTCACGGAGGCTTTTGGCAAAACCACCAAGAATCGGCGAGTCGCACATGTTTTACCTGTTAACGGCGTAACGTAAACATTTCCACTAAGGTACAGGCACTTCTCCATGTATTTATTCATGACGTTTTATGTCCTTGTACTTTGTTAATATGTGAAGTTCTCAATAAAGGTCTTGAAATAAAGAAATTCTGCATTTCCCTCCGCGCCCCACCTGTAAAACCTCCAGGGTGTTACAGTACATTTCATTTAGCTTACATGTTTGCTCTATACACCGCAGACACAGCAACGGGGAGCAGTTAGGGGTGAAGTGTCTCAAGGACACATCGACGTGGACAAGCGGAGCCGGGGCTCAAACCACCGATCCTCTGGCATGCTAACCACTGAGCCACAGTCGCCCAGTATTACAGTACCCCCACAGTTTGAGAACCACTGCTATATAAGGACATACTATACTATACTATATAGTGGGCCATACTTTTTTCTGGCAGACTAAATGGGTATGTTTAGTTTTAGAATACACTCTACCTGTAGACCTGGACTGATCCTCCTGTAGACCTGGACCTGATCTACCTGTAGACCTGGACTGATCCTCCGGTAGACCTGGACTGATCTACCAGTAGACCTGGACTGATCCTCCTGTAGACCTGGACTGATCTACCTGTAGACCTGGACCTGATCTACCTGTAGACCTGGACCTGATCTACCTGTAGACCTGGACTGATCCTCCGGTAGACCTGGACCTGATCTACCAGTAGACCTGGACTGATCCTCCTGTAGACCTGGACTGATCTACCTGTAGACCTGGACTGATCCTCCGGTAGACCTGGACTGATCCTCCTGTAGACCTGGACTGATCCTCTTGTAGACCTGGACTGATCTTTCTGTAGACCTGGACTGATCTACCTGTAGACCTGGACTGATCCTCCTGTAGACCGGGAACTGATCCTCCGGTAGACCTGGACTGATCTACGTGTAGACCTGGAACTGATCCTCCGGTAGACCTGGACTGATCTACGCGTAGACCTGGAACTGATCCTCCGGTAGACCTGGAACTGATCTTTCTGTAGACCTGGAACTGATCCTCCTGTAGACCTGGAACTGATCCTCCTGTAGACCTGGGACTGATCTTTCTGTAGACCTGAACTCTCTGATGATAGAAGTTGGAGATTTGATTTCTAGGTTTCATGTTGCTTAGCCATGATGGCTTTGTGCTGAAACAGCAGCAGCTCAAATGTTTGACAGGTCTACCTGTAGTCCCAGGTGTAGTTGGGGTGGTAGAGCACAGTTCTGGTTGGACCAGAGGCTCGTACGTTTTAGAAGCAGCTCAGCTCTTTGTTGAAGACATGTTCTGTTTAGGTTTTGGTTGGACCATGTAATCAGGTGATGGAAGCTGAAGTTTGGTTTTGAAGGTAAAGTCATGTGGCTACGCTCAGTCACTGTGGAGGCTTCCACCGGTGTCGGAGCACCCGGATGGTGGCAGAGGTGCTCTGAGTCAGCAGGCGGGTCACCTGGTTCAGACTGAGACAGGCTATCTTCTCCCCATTCACCTCCAGGATCTCATCTCCAACCGCCAGCAGGCCAGCATACAGCTTCTTAGTGCTGCTGTCCACCATGTCCTCCACATACACACCTACAGTTCACATGTTATTACACTGTTAATGAACTGTTAACACTGAATTCATACAATGTTAATGCAGTATTTGTATCAAAAATAAACCACAGAACATAGTTTCCATGCTTATATTTAAGGACTTGTCTCTGTACTTGTCTTGTTAGACCTTAGTGCTGATAAAGGACTTGTCTCTGTACTGGTCTTGTTAGACCTTAGTGCTGATAAAGGACTTGTCTCTGTTCTGGTCTTGTTAGACCTTAGTGCTGATAAAGGACTTGTCTCTGTTCTTGTCTTGTTAGACCTTAGTGCTGATAAAGGACTTGTCTCTGTACTGGTCTTGTTAGACCTTAGTGCTGATAAAGGACTTGTCTCTGTACTGGTCTTGTTAGACCTTAGTGCTGATAAAGGACTTGTCTCTGTACTGGTCTTGTTAGACCTTAGTGCTGATAAAGGACTTGTCTCTGTACTGGTCTTGTTAGACCTTAGTGCTGATAAAGGACTTGTCTCTGTACTGGTCTTGTTAGACCTTAGTGCTGATTATGGACTCTGTACTTCTCTGTACTCTCTGTTCTTGGCTTGTTAGACAAGTAGCAGCATCGCGTAGTATTATTAGTATTTACAGTAGTATTTGCAGTACCAGAGTCAGGTCGTCCTCTCCCCCTGCTGATGATGAATCCGTACATTTGGCTATTCGGTCGGCTGACTTCCAACAGAAAGGTTCCATCAGAACAAACCTGAAGAACCCGACCGACGGAACGGACCGAAGAGGGACGACCGACGTCCTGGATACTGAGACACCTCTGCAGCAACCTGAGAGACAGGACAAGAGACGGTTAGCCGGCGAGAGTACAGAGCTGTGATTGGTTCATCTGAGGTCATTAGAGAACAGATTATAGTGACACGAAAGTGTTTTACTGGTCAGCAGCTGGTCTGTAGTCTGCAGAACGATCCGTCTTCTTCTTCTGCTCCAACACAAAACTCTCAACTGACGATGACTTCCTCAACTGCCAGAAGGGTGAACCCTGCTGGACCGAAACATGCAGGTCAAACAAGAAGAAGAAGGATTATCCACGATGGACAGACCTGAAGGACGAGCACCAGAAACCATATCATTGTTTCCCTGTCACCGGACGGACCGAATATTTGACCTGAATATCTTTTCATATTCAATTTATGTAATGTTTGTCATTCACCTCCAAGGTCTGAAAAAGAGTTGCAAGATTGAAAAAGCCAACAAAAACAAAGCAGACTACAGGTGAGGGGTCATATGATGAATGCTGGTCCTAAATCAATCTTTAAAGAATATATTCTAAATATATTTCAGGAAGTCATGGCATTTCAAATCAGCATCCAGCCTTGAAGGGTCAGGTACTGCATAGGTAATGAGTTCAATTATGTTTTAGATGTGAGCTGTCACTGATGCTGTTTAGATGCCATTTCTCAATCGCAGTCTTTTGCCGGGTCCATTGCCGAGTCCATTGCCGGGTACATTGCAGTGTCCATTGCCGGGTCCATTGCCGGGTCCATTGCCGAGTCCATTGCCGGGTCCATTGCCGAGTCCGTTGCCGGACCTCCTGCACTACTCACGTTATTCCCTTATATTACGTAATGACCACAATCAGTTTTCTTTCTAGACAACACCAAGAAGAAAATGCAAGGATAAATGGAAACTCTGTATCGCTAAATCCATTTGATAATAATGGCTTTCGGTCGCATGCATTTTCCTTTGATCAGCCAATGAGCCACTACTCTTAATCTTTAGTTTTCCTTTTTTCTTCAAGGAAGAGGATTTCTAGGTGAGGGACAACCTGTTGGCTCCAGGTAGAGTCCCACCAAGAGTACTGGACATCGACGGAGAAGACCACAAAGAGGTGGAACACTTTGTTCTCTTAGAACCCTGCATGTCACCATTCCAGTTAGGACCTTTTTTATGGAGGCAGTGAACATCAAAACATGTACTAGACATTTTGCTTCATTTAAGGAGCAGCAGTTAAGCCAATCAGGAGTTCAACCTTGTTTTAAGTATTTTGTCAATTGTGTTATGCCATCCATTCATTTTCTTCTGCTTATGCTGGACCGGGTGGAGCAAAGCTTTCCAGCTCTTCCTGGGGAACCCGGCCCGCAGGGTGCAGTCCACCCTTTTCCAGCAGAGGAGGTCCACGGCCTGGAGGTTCTGACTCTTCACACTCTTCTACAAACTGCCACAATTAATTAATAGACGCTTGTTTGCTTGAGGAAAATGGAATATCCACACGTGATTAAACACAAATGTATTTCAGCCGATCTAAAGTACAGGAGTAGATCTTCTCACCACACGGAGTGACTGCACAGGTGAGGACTTCCTGGACCCTGGGAGGGCGGGGTCAGACACAAAGGGGCGGGGCCGTGAGCCGAGGCGGTCGAGGCTGCCGGGTCGAGTCCGGCTCAGTCGGACGTTGGAGAAAAGATGACGTAGAGAAAGACGAGAAGGTTCATCTCTGCTGATGAGGCTGAAAGAACCGGAGAACCACGTATGTATTACTACTCACGTTCTACTGCTCACCTTCTACTGCACACGTTCTACTGCTCACCTTCTACTGCACACATTCTACTGCTCACCTTCTACTGCACACATTCTACTGCACACATTCTACTGCACACATTCTACTGCTCACCTTCTACTGCACACGTTCTACTGCTCACCTTCTACTGCACACATTCTACTGCACACATTCTACTGCACACATTCTACTGCTCACCTTCTACTGCACACGTTCTACTGCACACCTTCTACTGCTCACATTCTACTGCACACCTTCTACTGCACACCTACTGCACACCTTCTACTGCACACGTTCTACTGCTCACCTTCTACTGCACACATTCTACTGCACACCTTCTACTGCACACCTACTGCACACCTTCTACTGCACACGTTCTACTGCACACCTTCTACTGCTCACATTCTACTGCACACCTTCTACTGCACACCTACTGCACACCTTCTACTGCACACATTCTACTGCACACCTTCTACTGCACACATTCTACTGCACACCTACTGCTCACCTTCTACTGCACACATTCTACTGTACACCTTCTACTGCACACATTCTACTGCACACATTCTACTGCACACCTTCTACTGCTCACCTTCTACTGCACACATTCTACTGCTCACCTTCTACTGCACACGTTCTACTGCTCACCTTCTACTGCACACGTTCTACTGCTCACCTTCTACTGCACACATTCTACTGCTCACCTTCTACTGCACACCTTCTACTGCTCACATTCTACTGCACACCTTCTACTGCACACCTACTGCTCACCTTCTACTGCACACATTCTACTGCACACCTTCTACTGCACACATTCTACTGCACACCTACTGCTCACCTTCTACTGCACACATTCTACTGCACACCTTCTACTGCTCACCTTCTACTGCACACATTCTACTGCTCACCTTCTACTGCACACGTTCTACTGCTCACCTTCTACTGCACACATTCTACTGCTCACCTTCTACTGCACACCTTCTACTGCTCACATTCTACTGCACACCTTCTACTGCACAACTACTGCACACCTTCTACTGCACACATTCTACTGCTCACCTTCTACTGCACACATTCTACTGCACACCTTCTACTGCACACCTACTGCTCACCTTCTACTGCACACATTCTACTGCACACATTCTACTGCACACATTCTACTGCTCACCTTCTACTGCACACGTTCTACTGCACACATTCTACTGCACACATTCTACTGCTCACCTTCTACTGCACACGTTCTACTGCTCACCTTCTACTGCACACATTCTACTGCTCACCTTCTACTGCACACCTTCTACTGCTCACATTCTACTGCACACCTTCTACTGCACACATTCTACTGCACACCTACTGCACACGTTCTACTGCTCACCTTCTACTGCACACGTTCTACTGCTCACCTTCTACTGCACACATTCTACTGCTCACCTTCTACTGCACACCTTCTACTGCACACATTCTACTGCACACCTACTGCTCACCTTCTACTGCACACATTCTACTGCACACCTTCTACTGCACACATTCTACTGCACACATTCTACTGCTCACCTTCTACTGCACACGTTCTACTGCACACGTTCTACTGCTCACCTTCTACTGCACACGTTCTACTGCTCACCTTCTACTGCACACGTTCTACTGCTCACCTTCTACTGCACACATTCTACTGCTCACCTTCTACTGCACACCTTCTACTGCACACATTCTACTGCACACCTACTGCTCACCTTCTACTGCACACGTTCTACTGCTCACCTTCTACTGCACACATTCTACTGCTCACCTTCTACTGCACACCTTCTACTGCTCACATTCTACTGCACACCTTCTACTGCACACATTCTACTGCTCACCTTCTACTGCACACATTCTACTGCACACCTTCTACTGCACACCTTCTACTGCTCACCTTCTACTGCACACCTTCTACTGCTCACATTCTACTGCACACCTTCTACTGCTCACCTTCTACTGCATACCTTCTACTGCTCACCTTCTACTGCACACCTTCTACTGCTCACCTTCTACTGCACACCTTCTACTGCTCACATTCTACTGCACACCTTCTACTGCACACCTTCTACTGCTCACATTCTACTGCACACCTTCTACTGCACACCTACTGCACACCTTCTACTGCACACATTCTACTGCTCACCTTCTACTGCACACATTCTACTGCACACCTTCTACTGCACACATTCTACTGCACACCTTCTACTGCTCACCTTCTACTGCACACCTTCTACTGCACACGTTCTACTGCTCACCTTCTACTGCACACGTTCTACTGCTCACCTTCTACTGCACACATTCTACTGCTCACCTTCTACTGCACACATTCTACTGCTCACATTCTACTGCACACCTTCTACTGCTCACATTCTACTGCACACCTTCTACTGCTCACATTCTACTGCACACCTTCTACTGCACACCTACTGCACACCTTCTACTGCACACCTTCTACTGCTCACCTTCTACTGCACACATTCTACTGCTCACCTTCTACTGCACACATTCTACTGCACACCTTCTACTGCACACCTACTGCTCACCTTCTACTGCACACATTCTACTGCTCACCTTCTACTGCACACGTTCTACTGCTCACCTTCTACTGCACACGTTCTACTGCTCACCTTCTACTGCACACATTCTACTGCTCACCTTCTACTGCACACCTACTGCACACCTTCTACTGCACACATTCTACTGCACACCTTCTACTGCACACCTACTGCACACCTTCTACTGCACACATTCTACTGCACACCTTCTACTGCACACCTACTGCTCACCTTCTACTGCACACATTCTACTGCACACATTCTACTGCACACATTCTACTGCTCACCTTCTACTGCACACATTCTACTGCTCACCTTCTACTGCACACCTTCTACTGTTCACATTCTACTGCACACCTTCTACTGCACACATTCTACTGCACACCTACTGCACACCTACTGCACACGTTCTACTGCTCACCTTCTACTGCTCACCTTCTACTGCACACGTTCTACTGCTCACCTTCTACTGCACACCTTCTACTGCTCACATTCTACTGCACACCTTCTACTGCACACATTCTACTGCACACCTACTGCTCACCTTCTACTGCACACCTTCTACTGCACACATTCTACTGCACACCTACTGCTCACCTTCTACTGCACACATTCTACTGCACACCTTCTACTGCACACATTCTACTGCACACATTCTACTGCACACATTCTACTGCTCACCTTCTACTGCACACGTTCTACTGCTCACCTTCTACTGCACACGTTCTACTGCTCACCTTCTACTGCACACATTCTACTGCTCACCTTCTACTGCACACCTTCTACTGCTCACATTCTACTGCACACCTTCTACTGCACACATTCTACTGCACACCTACTGCACACCTTCTACTGCTCACCTTCTACTGCACACATTCTACTGCACACCTTCTACTGCACACCTTCTACTGCACACCTTCTACTGCACACATTCTACTGCTCACCTTCTACTGCACACGTTCTACTGCACACCTTCTACTGCACACCTTCTACTGCACACCTTCTACTGCTCACCTTCTACTGCACACATTCTACTGCTCACCTTCTACTGCACACGTTCTACTGCACACCTTCTACTGCTCACATTCTACTGCACACCTTCTACTGCACACATTCTACTGCACACATTCTACTGCACACCTTCTACTGCACACCTACTGCACATGTTTAGACAGGTGCTCTTTAGACATGTAGTCTTTAAACAGGTGGTCTTTAGACAGGTGCTCTTTATACATGTAGTCTTTAAACAGGTGGTCTTTAGACAGGTGCTCTTTATACATGTGGTCTTTAAACAGGTGCTCTTTAGACAGGTACTCTTTAGACAGGTGCTCTTTAGACACGTACTCTTTAGACAGGTGGTCTTTAGACAGGTGGTCTTTAGAAACGTACTCTTTAGACAGGTACTCTTTAGACAGGTGGTCTTTAGACACGTACTCTTTAGACAGGTGCTCTTTAGACAGGTGCTCTTTAGACAGGTGGTCTTTAGACACGTACTCTTTAGACAGGTGCTCTTTAGACAGGTGGTCTTTGGACCGGTACTCTTTGGACAGGTACTCTTTAGACAGGTTTATCCAGTTAGACATTATGTCTCACTGCTCATGATTTCAGAGTTTTTGCTTGGTTTAAACTTGCAGACTCAGTTGGGTTTAAACTCACCGTTCAGGAACTGAAGGGTCGTCCCCGTGAAGCTCTGCTCTCATTGGCTGTTTGACCTGTCCGTCACTGTGGCTGACTTGGCTCTCAGCTGGAAAAGCTGGAAAGACAAAAATGTCATCGAGAAAAACCTCTGGAATGCAGTAGAGGGATTGTAAAGAACTGTAAACTCATATTCATGGACTACTTTATTGCCTTTACACAAATATTAAAAGCATTATAATGAAAACATTTACTCAAAGACCTCCTGTTTCTAAAGCATCTAAAAGTGTCTAATCCCTCAAGATGTCCACAGTGCTTTCATCAGCGACCTCGACCAGAGCCGCCGCCTCGCCTGCGTGGATAAACTGGTCTGGAACAGTTTATGGTTTCAGATTAAAAAGAGCCTTTCACTAGTTACTATAACAGTTAGTATGTTATCAATGCAAAGTTGTTGTTACATCAGCAATGAGAAAGAATACAGTTTCAATAACGAGGTTCTGACTGAACCACGATGAGCCTTCATGTAAATGCTCACCTGTTGTCTCTGAGGAGGAAGAGGAGATCTTCATCCTGAGGTCCAGACCTCCCTCTTCCTCAGAAGGGCTCTGGTCCTGCCTCTCTGCCCCAGATCGGGGAGGTCTGCGGGGCTCGGCTGCAGGTGAGTCCTGCCCTACCTTCAGCGATGATGTCACAGAAGGAGGAGACCAGAAGGCGTGGCGGTTCGTGGTCAGCTGATCAGGGGCATAGGGGTTAATTGGCAGGTCTGTGGTGGGCGTGACTTGAGAGACGGTCATCTGGTTTCCGTTAAGCTCCACCTGGTTGGCCGAGCTCCTCGCATGGCCCGCCCTCTCACCGGTCTCACCAGGTGTGACGGAGCCAATGTGGGTCTCTCTGATGGGCTCAGTCCACAGGTTGAGGCGGGGTCTGTGCAGACTCCGCCCCTGGTTTTCAGGTGCAGGTGGGTGTAGACGGCGGTTCAGGTTGACTCCGCCTCCTAAAACTGTCCCCGCCCCCGCAGGCGTGCGTCCTCTGTGCTGTCTGTCAACATGTCCCGCCCTCCCGTGGACGTAGTGGTTGAGGTTGGGTCTGGAGACCAGCTCACCTGGGTTGGGTCTGGAGACCAGCACACCTGGCCCTCGCTGCCCCCCATGGCGCTCCAGGTAACGAGACTCCGCCTCCGTCTCCGTCTCATCCTCAAATCGCAGACGCCGCGTCGGAGACGCCGCTGGGCGTCGCCTTGAAGACCCGACAGCTGATTGGATGCTGGAAGAGTCGCTCAGGTGGACCGATGAAGAGGCCTCGCCCTCCAACCTCACCTGGATGACCCCCGACCTGTGAACAGACCCCCGTTAGTCAAGACTCAGGACTGGGACCAGTTCACCAGTTCACTGGGACCAGGAAGGACCAGTTCACTATACATATATATGTATTTATATACATATATGTATTTATATACATATATATATTTATATATATATATATATATATATATATATATATATATATATATATATATATATATAAGTCTTCTCTGCTGGCCTAAACAGAATCACAAAGTTATATATATTTTATAGTTTAATTGTTTTTCACAAACACACTACATGTATTATAATTATTTTACAGTGTGTGTGTTACTCACAGTGTGTGTGTTACTCACAGTGTGTGTACTCACAGTGTGTGTGTTACTCACAGTGTGTGTGTACTCACAGTGTGTGTGTTACTCACAGTGTGTGTACTCACAGTGTGTGTGTTACTCACAGTGTGTGTGTACTCACAGTGTGTGGTCGGCTCTCAGAGGAATGCAGCGACGCTTCATACGAGGTCCGTCCTCAAACTGCTGCCACGGCAACCGAGATGACACAAAGAGACTGAACACACACACACACACACACACACACACGGTGGGTGGGGGAGGGGAGAGCTCTGATTGGTCGGTGTGACGGGGAAGGAGGATTAAACTGAGCAGCTCGTCAGAGAATTAACCTGACGGGTGTGTGTGAGTGTGTGTGTGTGTCACTCTGTGTGTGTGTGTCACTGTGTGTGTGTGTCACTGTGTGTGTGTGTGTGTGTGTCACTCTGTGTGTGTGTGTCACTGTGTGTGTGTGTGTGTGTCACTGTGTGTGTGTCACTGTGTGTGTGTGTGTCACTGTGTGTGTGTGTGTGCCACTGTGTGTGTGTGTGTCACTGTGTGTGTGCCACTGTGTGTGTGTCACTGTGTGTGTGTGTGTGTGTGTGTGTGTGTGTGTGTCACTGTGTGTGTGTCACTCTGTGTGTGTGGGCCCTGCTGTGTGTCATCAACCTCGACCAACTGTCTTCAATGGTTTCTACTTCTAAATCTTCTACCTGTCTCCTAGACCCTGTTCCGACAAAGCTGTTTAAAGAAGTTTTACCTTTAATTTGTGCCTCTGTACTAGATATTATCAATGGGTCTTTACTAATGGGTCATGTACCACAGTCTTTTAAAGTAGCTGTAATTAAACCTCTTCTTAAGAAGCCCACCCTGGATCCAGAGGTGTTGGCTAACTACAGACCTATCTCTAACCTTCCCTTCCTCTCTAAGATACTGGAGAAGGTAGTCGCAAACCAGTTGTGTGACCTTTTACATAACAATAGTTTATTTGAGGAGTTTCAGTCAGGATTTAGAAAGCATCATAGCACAGAGACAGCACTAGTGACAATTACTAATGACCTTCTAGTTGCATCAGATAGGGGACTTGTCTCTGTACTTGTCCTGTTAGACCTTAGTGCAGCATTTGACACCATTGACCATGACATCTTATTACAGACATTCAACCAGTCGATTGGTATTAAAGGTACAGCACTAAGCTGGTTTAAGTCGTATTTATCAGATAATCTCAGTTTGTATTTGTAAACGATGAGGCCTCGATGACCACCGCCGTTCGTCATGGAGTTCCACAAGGTTCTGTGCTTGGACCAATTTTATTCACCTTATATATGCTTCCTTTAGGCAATATTATCAGAAAACACTCCATAAACTTTCACTGTTATGCCGATGATACTCAACTATATCTGTCAATCAAGCCAGATGAAATCCACCAGGTCACTAAACTTCAAGCGTGTCTTAAAGACATCAAGACCTGGATGATCTGCAACTTCCTGTTGCTGAACTCTGACAAGACTGAAGTTATTCTACTCGGCCCAGAACACCTCAGAAATCAACTATCTGACGATATGGTTTCCCTGGATGGCATCGCTCTGGCATCCACCACCACCGTAAGGAATCTCGGAGTTATTTTTGACCAGGACCTATCCTTTGGCTCCCACGTGAAACAGATCTCAAGGACTGCCTTGAGATCTGTACTAGCTGCTCTCCACTGGCTTCCTGTAAGATCGAGAATCATATTTAAAATCCTCCTCCTCACCTATAAAGCCTTAGCTGGTGATGCACCATCATATCTTAAAGAGCTTATAGTGCCATATTACCCCACTAGAGCGTTACGCTCACTGAATGCAGGGTTACTTGTGGTTCCCAGAGTCTTAAAAAGTAGGTTGGGGGCTAGAGCTTTCAGTTATCGGGCTCCTCTTCTGTGGAATCAGCTTCCACTTTCAGTCCGGGGGGCAGACACAGTCACCTCATTTAAGAGTAGACTTAAGACTTTCCTCTTTGATATAGTTATAGTTAGGGCTGTTTCAGGCTTATAGTTAGGGCTGGCTCAGGTTTGCCCTGGTCCAGCCCCTAGATATGCTGCTATAGGCCTAGACTGCTGGGGGACATCTTAGGATACACTGAGCTCCTCTTCTCTTCCT
>JBAMJR010000023.1:135000-220000 GCA_038501785.1 Myoxocephalus aenaeus | reverse complement strand
TAGAGCCCCTAACCCTAACTCACCTGCCGTAGAGCCCCTAACCCTAACTCACCTGCCGTAGAGCCCCTAACCCTAACTCACCTGCTGTAGAGCCCCTAACTCAGCTGCTGTAGAGCCCCTAACTCAGCTGCTGTAGAGCCCCTAACTCAGCTGCTGTAGAGCCCCTAACCCTAACTCACCTGCTGTAGAGCCCCTAACTCACCTGCTGTAGAGCCCCTAACTCACCTGCTGTAGAGCCCCTAACTCACCTGCTGTAGAGCCCCTAACTCACCTGCTGTAGAGCCCCTAACTCACCTGCTGTAGAGCCCCTAACTCACCTGCTGTAGAGCCCCTAACTCACCTGCTGTAGAGCCCCTAACTCACCTGCTGTAGAGCCCCTAACCCTAACTCACCTGCTGTAGAGCCCCTAACCCTAACTCACCTGCTGTAGAGCCCCTAACCCTAACTCACCTGCTGTAGAGCCCCTAACCCTAACTCACCTGCTGTAGAGCCCCTAACTCAGCTGCTGTAGAGCCCCTAACTCAGCTGCTGTAGAGCCCCTAACTCAGCTGCTGTAGAGCCCCTAACTCAGCTGCTGTAGAGCCCCTAACTCAGCTGCTGTAGAGCCCCTAACTCACCTGCTGTAGAGCCCCTAACTCACCTGCTGTAGAGCCCCTAACTCACCTGCTGTAGAGCCCCTAACTCACCTGCCGTAGAGCCCCTAACTCACCTGCCGTAGAGCCCCTAACTCACCTGCCGTAGAGCCCCTAACTCACCTGCCGTAGAGCCCCTAACTCACCTGCCGTAGAGCCCCTAACTCACCTGCCGTAGAGCCCCTAACTCACCTGCCGTAGAGCCCCTAACTCACCTGCCGTAGAGCCCCTAACTCACCTGCCGTAGAGCCCCTAACTCACCTGCTGTAGAGCCCCTAACTCACCTGCTGTAGAGCCCCTAACCCTAACTCGCCTGCTGTAGAGCCCCTAACCCTAACTCACCTGCTGTAGAGCCCCTAACCCTAACTCACCTGCTGTAGAGCCCCTAACTCACCTGCCGTAGAGCCCCTAACTCACCTGCCGTAGAGCCCCTAACTCAGCTGCCGTAGAGCCCCTAACTCAGCTGCCGTAGAGCCCCTAACTCAGCTGCCGTAGAGCCCCTAACTCAGCTGCCGTAGAGCCCCTAACTCAGCTGCCGTAGAGCCCCTAACTCAGCTGCCGTAGAGCCCCTAACCCTAACTCAGCTGCCGTAGAGCCCCTAACTCAGCTGCCGTAGAGCCCCTAACTCAGCTGCCGTAGAGCCCCTAACTCAGCTGCCGTAGAGCCCCTAACTCAGCTGCCGTAGAGCCCCTAACTCACCTGCTGTAGAGCCCCTAACTCACCTGCTGTAGAGCCCCTAACCCTAACTCGCCTGCTGTAGAGCCCCTAACCCTAACTCGCCTGCTGTAGAGCCCCTAACCCTAACTCACCTGCTGTAGAGCCCCTAACTCACCTGCCGTAGAGCCCCTAACTCACCTGCCGTAGAGCCCCTAACTCAGCTGCCGTAGAGCCCCTAACTCAGCTGCCGTAGAGCCCCTAACTCAGCTGCCGTAGAGCCCCTAACTCAGCTGCCGTAGAGCCCCTAACTCAGCTGCCGTAGAGCCCCTAACTCAGCTGCCGTAGAGCCCCTAACTCAGCTGCCGTAGAGCCCCTAACCCTAACTCAGCTGCCGTAGAGCCCCTAACTCAGCTGCCGTAGAGCCCCTAACTCAGCTGCCGTAGAGCCCCTAACTCAGCTGCCGTAGAGCCCCTAACTCAGCTGCCGTAGAGCCCCTAACTCAGCTGCCGTAGAGCCCCTAACTCAGCTGCCGTAGAGCCCCTAACTCAGCTGCCGTAGAGCCCCTAACTCAGCTGCCGTAGAGCCCCTAACCCTAACTCACCTGCCGTAGAGCCCCTGCCCCTAACTCAGCTGCCGTAGAGCCCCTAACCCTAACTCACCTGCTGTAGAGCCCCTAACCGTAACCACTGGGCACGAACGTCATCAACATGTGGGAGACCCAGAGGAAGGTAACCCTGATTACCAGAATCAAGCGCTACCGGTTCTTCTGGTTTCCATGCATCGTCTGCTGTGCATGACGTCATGCTGCTGACCCCCAGGACCCGTTCAGGACTCAGTCTGGAATAAACAACGTTTAGTCAACTGTTTGTACGCTGACGGACAACATTGTGTTGATCAAAGTGATTGTTAGGGTTAGGGGACCCCCCTTAGGGTTAACCCTCCAACCAATGTTCCCTCTAATTTTTTCCGGCACTGAGCAATTTCTTTTATTTCTGAGCGCACATTTCAGCACTGTGAGCAATTCGCAACCACGCGACCTGCCGAAAATGACCACAAGCCTGCGTTAGCCATAGGGGATTCAAAGAGATGACAGCAAATGCATCAATATGTATACAAGGTTGGTATTTATTCAATATCCTTTATAATGGCTGGACTTTGGGAACATTTTAATGATGGTGTTTTACCAGTCAGTTTAGTTGAACTTAAAGGATCTTTGTTTAACTTCAATAAGGGGAGGTTATGACTGATAATGATATATATAAAAAATAAAAGTATCAAAAGTGTTTAGTCATTTCTCAGCAGGTACAACATTTAAGTGGAACTTCATTGAAAGAAAAATGCTAATGCAGTGCTTAACAATAATTATAGGCCTATTAAATTGACATGGTGTCATTTTTCCTAAAGGTAGCCTATATAAACAATTTAATAACTGGAATGGTTTGCAACAAACTAGGCTACAAAACATGTCAACAAACAAAAAATTTGAATGTCATTGAGGGAGATAGGCCTATCTGGCTATGTGGCTCATCTTGTCTGCAGGCCTATGGAAGACACATGTCTCTGAAGAACAGCATCTGAAAAACAGGTTAACCAAAAGAGAAACACGTTTTCCCACGAGCGAACTCTCCTTTCGCTTTTGCCTCCGAGCAGAATTTGCTTTCCTCATATTTAAATATGTCTGAAAGTTTCATCCTACCTGTGTCAGTTTGGACTATTTCATCTAGCCACTCATGTTTAAACGTTAGGCAGACCTTTTTCTGGGGCACCTGCTCTGCCTTTCTTTTCACCATGGTATCTATAACTGCTGGAGCAGGGCCCACCAAGAGTAGCCTAAACAGCGCCGGCCCTAGCTCATGTGGCGCTCCAGGCGAGCTTCACTCCTGGCGCCCGGAGGAGGACAGCGGGGGTGGGGGGTGCCTACGGAGGCAGAGCGCTAGCAGAGGTACAGAGCGCTAGCGGATGTACAGAGAGCGCATGTCGAGAAACGGGATGCTGATTGGCCAAGAAGACTCGACACGTCACATCAAAGATCTTCTATTGTGGAGATGGCTCACTCCTATCTCAGAAACACTGGCGCAAAAAAGATTTTTAACCCCTGAAAAAAAATTGTTTGCGCGGTCTGAAAAATCTATTGCGCGGCCACTTTGACTGGCCTGCGCGGCCGCGCACGCGCGCAGCTTGGAGGGAACACTGCCTCCAACCCAGACCACACTCTACACCGTCTCTCTACAGTAGTGTGCCTCACACCTGCATTGTACCTGTTGCTTCCTGTCCCAGGACCAGATGCAGCAGAAGATGGTGTGTCCCGGTCTCGTCACCTGTCTGACCGCCTCCCCTAGCGGACTCTTCCTCGCTGCTGGAGTCGCGGAGGCCGTTTACCTGTGGGAGGTGAGTCTGGTTCTTCTTCTGTGTTCACCTGTGTTACGTACCTGAATACCACCAGCACTGGCTAAACAAGTCAACAGTCACTTGGCACTTTATTAGGTACACCTCTAGGTCTATTAAGTCTCTTCTCTGGTGGTCTAGGTCTATTAAGTCTCTTCTCTGGTGGTCTAGGTCTATTAAGTCTCTTCTCTGGTGGTCTAGGTCTATTAAGTCTCTTCTCTGGTGGTCTAGGTGTCTTAAGTCTCTTCTCTGGTGGTCTAGGTGTCTTACGTCTCTTCTCTGGTGGTCTAGGTCTATTAAGTCTCTTCTCTGGTGGTCTAGGTCTATTAAGTCTCTTCTCTGGTGGTCTAGGTCTATTAAGTCTCTTCTCTGGTGGTCTAGGTCTATTAAGTCTCTTCTCTGGTGGTCTAGGTGTCTTAAGTCTCTTCTCTGGTGGTCTAGGTGTCTTAAGTCTCTTCTCTGGTGGTCTAGGTGTCTTAACCCTCTTCTCTGGTGGTCTAGGTGTCTTAACCCTCTTCTCTGGTGGTCTAGGTGTCTTAAGTCTCTTCTCTGGTGGTCTAGGTGTCTTAAGTCTCTTCTCTGGTGGTCTAGGTGTCTTAAGTCTCTTCTCTGGTGGTCTAGGTGTCTTAACCCTCTTCTCTGGTGGTCTAGGTCTATTAAGTCTCTTCTCTGGTGGTCTAGGTCTATTAAGTCTCTTCTCTGGTGGTCTAGGTGTCTTAAGTCTCTTCTCTGGTGGTCTAGGTGTCTTAAGTCTCTTCTCTGGTGGTCTAGGTGTCTTAAGTCTCTTCTCTGGTGGTCTAGGTCTATTAAGTCTCTTCTCTGGTGGTCTAGGTGTCTTAAGTCTCTTCTCTGGTGGTCTAGGTGTCTTAAGTCTCTTCTCTGGTGGTCTAGGTGTCTTAACCCTCTTCTCTGGTGGTCTAGGTGTCTTAACCCTTTTCTCTGGTGGTCTAGGTCTATTAAGTCTCTTCTCTGGTGGTCTAGGTGTCTTAACCCTCTTCTCTGGTGGTCTAGGTGTCTTAACCCTCTTCTCTGGTGGTCTAGGTGTCTTAAGTCTCTTCTCTGGTGGTCTAGGTGTCTTAAGTCTCTTCTCTGGTGGTCTAGGTGTCTTAACCCTCTTCTCTGGTGGTCTAGGTCTATTAAGTCTCTTCTCTGGTGGTCTAGGTGTCTTAACCCTCTTCTCTGGTGGTCTAGGTGTCTTAAGTCTCTTCTCTGGTGGTCTAGGTGTCTTAACCCTCTTCTCTGGTGGTCTAGGTGTCTTAAGTCTCTTCTCTGGTGGTCTAGGTGTCTTAACCCTCTTCTCTGGTGGTCTAGGTGTCTTAAGTCTCTTCTCTGGTGGTCTAGGTGTCTTAACCCTCTTCTCTGGTGGTCTAGGTCTATTAAGTCTCTTCTCTGGTGGTCTAGGTGTCTTAACCCTCTTCTCTGGTGGTCTAGGTGTCTTAAGTCTCTTCTCTGGTGGTCTAGGTGTCTTAACCCTCTTCTCTGGTGGTCTAGGTGTCTTAAGTCTCTTCTCTGGTGGTCTAGGTGTCCACAGGTAAGCTGCTGTCTGTTCTCAGTCGTCACTATCAGGATGTCACCTGTCTGAAGTTCACAGACGACAGCAGCCATTTTGTTTCTGGAGGAAAAGACAACCTTGCTCTGGTGTGGCGTCTGTCCAGGTAACTAACACACACACACACACACACACACACTCACTCACGTGAGGTCGGCTAACACCGGTGAGCCGCTTCAGACACGTTTGTTCCCATGGCAACCCTTCACCAGTCAGTCGGCACCAGTTGGAGATCAATTGATTTGATTGGTTAATAGATGTGTGTGTGTGTGTGTGTGTGTGTGTGTGTGTTTCAGTGTGATCCAGCTGGATTTAAGCCACACCCCTGAGCCGCGTCACGTGCTGTCCCGTCACTCTCTGCCAATCACAGACCTGCACTGTGGCCTGATGGGAGCTCAGGCCCGTGTGGCCACCGCCTCCTTGGACCAGACTGTCAAGGTGTGTGTGTGTGTGTGTGTGTGTGTGTGTGTGTGTGTGTGAGAGAGAGAGAGTGTGTGACCCTCATTGATCCTCTCCGATCAGAATGATTCATCAATTGAAACACTGAGCATCTCATTTTAATTTAGATAAAAGCCCCTTTGGCATAAATCACAGGAGGCGGAGTCTAAGTGTGTGTGTGTGTGTGTGTGTGTGTGTGTGTGTGTGTGTAACTGGGTTATTCAATCACAAAATACAGCAGTGGTCGAAGCACTTTACTGGGTATGCTTTTTAATTAGTCATGAGACGTCTGTGATGTCATGTCTGTGTGACCAGGTGTGGGAGCTGGCCTCAGGCGCTCTGCTCCTGTCCGTCCTGTTTGACGTGGAGATCATGTCTGTGACCTTTGACCCCTGCGAGTACTTCCTGTTCTGTGGAGGCAGTGACGGAAACATCTTCCAGGTGTCTCTGTGCAGCCAGGTGAGTCTACATGTTAGTCCTTTATCTCAGGTGGGTCTACATGTTAGTCCTTTATCTCAGGTGAGTCTACATGTTAGTCCTTTATCTCAGGTGGGTCTACATGTTAGTCCTTTATCTCAGGTGGGTCTACATGTTAGTCCTTTATCTCAGGTGGGTCTACATGTTAGTCCTTTATCTCAGGTGAGTCTACATGTTAGTCCTTTATCTCAGGTGGGTCTACATGTTAGTCCTTTATCTCAGGTGGGTCTACATGTTAGTCCTTTATCTCAGGTGAGTCTACATGTTAGTCCACATGTTAGTCCTTTATCTCAGGTGGGTCTACATGTTAGTCCTTTATCTCAGGTGAGTCTACATGTTAGTCCTTTATCTCAGGTGGGTCTACATGTTAGTCCTTTATCTCAGGTGAGTCTACATGTTAGTCCTTTATCTCAGGTGAGTCTACATGTTAGTCCTTTATCTCAGGTGGGTCTACATGTTAGTCCTTTATCTCAGGTGAGTCTACATGTTAGTCCTTTATCTCAGGTGAGTCTACATGTTAGTCCTTTATCTCAGGTGAGTCTACATGTTAGTCCTTTATCTCAGGTGAGTCTACATGTTAGTCCTTTATCTCAGGTGGGTCTACATGTTAGTCCTTTATCTCAGGTGAGTCTACATGTTAGTCCTTTATCTCAGGTGGGTCTACATGTTAGTCCTTTATCTCAGGTGAGTCTACATGTTAGTCCTTTATCTCAGGTGAGTCTACATGTTAGTCCTTTATCTCAGGTGAGTCTACATGTTAGTCCTTTATCTCAGGTGGGTCTACATGTTAGTCCTTTATCTCAGGTGAGTCTACATGTTAGTCCTTTATCTCAGGTGAGTCTACATGTTAGTCCTTTATCTCAGGTGAGTCTACATGTTAGTCCTTTATCTCAGGTGAGTCTACATGTTAGTCCTTTATCTCAGGTGGGTCTACATGTTAGTCCTTTATCTCAGGTGGGTCTACATGTTAGTCCTTTATCTCAGGTGAGTCTACATGTTAGTCGTTTATCTCAGGTGAGTCTACATGTTAGTCCTTTATCTCAGGTGAGTCTACATGTTAGTCCTTTATCTCAGGTGAGACTCACGCTGGACGTGAAGAGGAGCCAGCAGCAGAACCAGCAGCAGAACCAGCAGCAGAACCGGTTCTGCTGCTGGTTCTGCTGCCGGTCCACAGAAGTGTTTAAAGTTTAATGTTTGAACCGTTTGTCGTCTGCAGAGTCTCAGTCGGGACAAATCGTTCCAGTCAGACAGCGATGGGAACCAGGTCTTCAAAGGACACAGGTGAGTCACAGCAGGTGTTCAGACTCAGACCTCATGAAGTTACTCCATTCCCACAGTCACTCTACATGTGGTGCAGCTACGATGAGGACCAGAACCTCATGGACAACTAAGACCGGAGAAAGATCAGTTTGAATGATCCTCAATACATTTTAGAACTCTAGTGATCTGAAGTCAGTAGGAATCCTCTAGGAGGTATACATAGTCTAGAGATCTGATCTGAGGTCAGTAGGAAGGTATACATAGTCTAGTGATCTGAGGTCAGTAGGAAGGTATACATAGTCTAGTGATCTGATCTGAGGTCAATAGGAAGGTATACATAGTCTAGTGATCTGATCTGAGGTCAGTAGGAAGGTATACATAGTCTAGAGATCTGATCTGAGGTCAGTAGGAAGGTATACATATTCTAGAGATCTGATCTGAAGTCAGTAGGAAGGTATACACAGTCTAGAGATCTGATCTGAAGTCAGTAGGAAGGTATACACAGTCTAGAGATCTGATCTGAGGTCAGTAGGAAGGTATACACAGACTAGTGATCTGAGGTCAGTAGGAAGGTATACATAGTCTAGAGATCTGAGGTCAGTAGGAAGGTATACACAGTCTAGTGATCTGAGGTCAGTAGGAAGGTATACATAGTCTAGTGATCTGATCTGAGGTCAATAGGAAGGTATACATAGTCTAGAGATCTGATCTGAAGTCAGTAGGAAGGTATACATAGTCTAGAGATCTGATCTGAAGTCAGTAGGAAGGTATACATAGTCTAGAGATCTGATCTGAGGTCAGTAGGAAGGTATACACAGTCTAGAGATCTGATCTGAGGTCAGTAGGAAGGTATACACAGACTAGTGATCTGAGGTCAGTAGGAAGGTATACACAGTCTAGTGATCTGAGGTCAGTAGGAAGGTATACAGTCTAGTGATCTGAGGTCAGTAGGAAGGTATACACAGTCTAGAGATCTGATCTGAGGTCAGTAGGAAGGTATACACAGTCTAGAGATCTGAGGTCAGTAGGAAGGTATACATAGTCTAGAGATCTGAGGTCAGTAGGAAGGTATACACAGTCTAGTGATCTGAGGTCAGTAGGAAGGTATACAGTCTAGTGATCTGAGGTCAGTAGGAAGGTATACATAGTCTAGAGATCTGAGGTCAGTAGGAAGGTATACATAGTCTAGAGATCTGAGGTCAGTAGGAAGGTATACACAGTCTAGTGATCTGAGGTCAGTAGGAAGGTATACAGTCTAGTGATCTGAGGTCAGTAGGAAGGTATACACAGTCTAGTGATCTGAGGTCAGTAGGAAGGTATACAGTCTAGTGATCTGAGGTCAGTAGGAAGGTATACACAGTCTAGAGATCTGATCTGAGGTCAGTAGGAAGGTATACACAGTCTAGAGATCTGAGGTCAGTAGGAATCCTCTAGGAGGTATAGTCTAGAGATCTGATCTGAGGTCAGTAGGAAGGTATACACAGTCTACATTCTTGTGACTCTCAGGAACTTGGTGACGTGTCTCTCTGTGTCCATGGACGGGACGCTCCTCCTCTCTGGGTCACATGACGAGACGGTTCGACTTTGGGACGTCCAAAGCAAACAGAGCATCCGCTGCCTCGCCCACAAAGGTAAGCCCCGCCCCCTCACGAGAACCATAAAGACACAGTGGTCAGTAGTGAGAACCATAAAGACACAGTGGTCAGTAGTGAGAACCATAAAGACACACAGTGGTCAGTAGTGAGAATCCTACTGAATCCTACTGATATCAATATAGTATTTCCACATGTGCTGCTGGCCTGGTTCATGTGTGTAATGCAGTGTTGAACTGGAGTCAGAGAAGAGTGTTGAACTGGTGTCAGAAGAGCAACAGATGAGGATCCCTCTCCCCGGATGGACAGAAGCAATAGACCTGAACCAGTCCCAACTATAGACCTGAACCAGTCCCAACTATAGACCTGAACCAGTCCCAACTATAGACCTGAGCCAGTCCCAACTATAGACCTGAGCCAGTCCCAACTATAGACCTGAGCCAGTCCCAACTATAGACCTGAGCCAGTCCCAACTATAGACCTGAGCCAGTCCCAACTATAGACCTGAGCCAGTCCCAACTATAGACCTGAGCCAGTCCCAACTATAGACCTGAGCCAGTCCCAACTATAGACCTGAGCCAGTCCCAACTATAGACCTGAGCCAGTCCCAACTATAGACCTGAGCCAGTCCCAACTATAGACCTGAGCCAGTCCCAACTATAGACCTGAGCCAGTCCCAACTATAGACCTGAGCCAGTCCCAACTATAGACCTGAGCCAGTCCCAACTATAGACCTGAGCCAGTCCTAACTATAGACCTGAGCCAGTCCCAACTATAAACCCCAGACTGAGAGTGGAAGCTTGGTACCTGAAGGTTTTCCCTTTTGGTTGCTTGTTGAGATTCATGCAGCCAGGCAGCTGCTGCATGAACTTTAATATTTTGTACTACTGATATGATACAATACTCCCCAGAATATAAAATACTCAGAATATAAGTGTGTGTGCATTTATATATTTGTGTGTAACTATAAATAACCTTATGGCTGAAAGCTGAAACAGAATCCGTCCCATGTGACATGAACCGAGATTCTGACTGGTGCACATTGATCACAGATCCATCAACAAGTATTGATCTAGTCTATATGAAGTATTGATCTAGTCTACAGTGGCTTGCAAAAGTATTCATACCCCTTGAACGTTTCCACATTTTGTCACATTACACGCCACAAACATAAATATATTTTATTGGAATTTTATGTGTAAGACCAACACAAATTGTCACACAATTGTGAAGTACAAAGAAAATTATACATGTTTTTAAATTTTTTTCACAAATAAAAAACTGAAAAGTGCAGTGTGCAAAATTATTCAGCCCCCCTGAGTCAATACTTTGTGGAACCGCCTTTTGCTGCAATTACAGCTGCAAGTCTTTTGGGCTATGTCTCTACCAGCTTTGCACATCTAGAGACTGAGATGTTTGCCCATTCTTCTTTGCAAAACATTTGTGAACGGCGGTTTTCAGATCTTGCCACAGATTCTCGATGGGATTTAGGTCTGGACTTTGACTGGGCCATTCTAACACATGAATATGTTTTGTTTTAAACCATTCCATTGTAGCCCTGGCTTTATGTTTAGGGTCGTTGTCCTGCTGGAAGGTGAACCTCCGCCTCAGTCTCAAGTATTTTGCAGACTCCAACAGGTTTTCTTCCAAGATTGCCCTGTATTTGGCTCCATCCATCTTCCCATCAACTCTGACCAACTTCCCTGTCCCTGCTGAAGAGAAGCACCCCCAGAGCATCATGCTACCACCACCATGTTTGACAGTGGGGATGGTGTGTTCAGGTTGATGTGCAGTGTTAGGTTTCCGCCACACATAACGTTTTGCATTTAGGCCAAAAAGTTCAATTTTGGTCTCATCTGACCAGAGCACCTTCTTCCACATGTTTGCTGTGTCCCCCACATGGTTTCTGGCAAACTGCAAACGGGACTTCTTATGGTTTTCTTTTAACAATGGATTTCTTCTTGCCACTCTTCCATAAAGGCCAGATTTGTGGAGTGCACGCCCAATAGTTGTCCTGTGGACAGATTCCCCCATCTGAGCTGTGGATCTCTGCAGTTCGTCCAGAGTCACCATGGGCCTCTTGGCTGCATCTCTTGTCAGTGCTCTCCTTGTTCGGCCTGTAAGTTTAGGTGGACGGCCGTGTCTTGGTAGGTTTGCAGTTGTGCCATACTCTTTCCATTTCCGGATAATGGATTGAACAGAGCTCCGTGACATGTTCAAAGCTTGGGAAATCTTTTTATAGCCTAACCCTGCTTTAAACTTCTCCACAACTTTATCTCTGACCTGTCTGGTGTGTTCCTTGGACTTCATGGTCCTGTTTGCTCCCCAATATTCTCTTAACAAACCTCTGAAGCCGTCAAAGAACAGCTGTATTTTTACATTACATTTCGTATTTGTACTGAGATTAGATTACACACAGGTGGACTCTATTTAGTCATCCGGTCAACATTCAATCATTCAGCAGTCATCAGGCAACTTCTGAAGGCAATTGGTTGCACTCAGAGAAAAGGGGGCTGAATAATTTTGCACACTACACTTTTCAGTTTTTTATTTGTGAAAAAAATTTAAAATCATGTATAATTTTCTTTGTACTTCACAATTGTGTGACACTTTGTGTTGGTCTTTCACATAAAATTCCAATCAAATATATTTATGTTTGTGGCGTGTAATGTGACAAAATGTGGAAACGTTCAAGGGGTATGAATACTTTTGCAAGCCACTGTATATGAAGTATTGATAGTCTGTCAGTGGAGTGCTGCAGTAAAGGGTATCAAACATGTAATATTTAGTCTCCACCATCTTCACCTCAGCTGCTTCTTTTCACCTCGAGGTAGATTTGTTCTGAGCTGGTCTCTGAACCCCGTTGTGGATCCAGGTCTGGACCTAGAGCTTCGGCTTTGGGACCAGCTCGGTGATGTCACGGTGAGGTCAGAGATGACCATCTGCCGAGTGTTTCTTTCAGAGAACATGAGACACTCGAGCCGTTTAAATATTTTACTTCAGAACTTGAGCAGCTTTAATATTTTACAGTGAATCCTTCAAAGGAAGTTGAGAACTTTTGAACAGGACACGTTCTGTCCTGTGATGTTTGAGCCGCCGCTCTGCTTCACGCAGAACGTTGTTCGTTTCCATCTGTGTTTGCCTTCGTTGATCTGGATGTCACAGGGGAACTCTTCCTCATGTTGCACAGTTCTGAGGATGATGAGGACTTGATCCCACCTCACAGCTAATCATTGATCTACTCCACAGTCCACGCTTCCAATCATCTACAAATAAATGAACAATCTTCTTTTTACAGAACCACATCTTAGTCTCAAGTTGTTTCAAGCTGAAGAGCAAATTCAAACTTTGTTTGGTGTCTTCATCTCCGTCAGATGTTCTGAACGTTTAATGTTCCGTTTTGGGCTCGCTGTAGCTGTATGGCGCTGTAGAGGTGTGGCGGTGTAGCTGTGTGGCGCTGTAGCTGTGTGGCTGTGTAGAGGTGTAGCTGTGTGGCGCTGTAGCTGTGTGGCGCTGTAGCTGTGTGGCGCTGTAGCTGTGTGGCGCTGTAGAGGTGTAGCTGTGTGGCGCTGTAGAGGTGTAGAGGTGTGGCGCTGTAGAGGTGTGGCGCTGTAGAGGTGTGGCGCTGTAGAGGTGTGGCGCTGTAGAGGTGTGGCGCTGTAGCTGTGTGGCGCTGTAGAGGTGTGGCGCTGTGGCGCTGTAGAGGTGTGGCGCTGTGTGGCGCGGCGCTGTGTGGCGCTGTAGAGGTGTGGCGCTGTAGAGGTGTGGCGCTGTAGAGGTGTGGCGCTGTAGCTGTGTGGCGCTGTAGAGGTGTGGCGCTGTGGCGCTGTAGAGGTGTGGCGCTGTGTGGCGCGGCGCTGTGTGGCGCTGTAGAGGTGTGGCGCTGTAGAGGTGTGGCGCTGTGTGGCGCTGTAGAGGTGTGGCGCTGTAGAGGTGTGGCGCTGTGTGGCGCGGCGCTGTGTGGCGCTGTGTGGCGCTGTAGAGGTGTGGCGCTGTAGAGGTGTGGCGCTGTAGAGGTGTGGCGCTGTAGAGGTGTGGCGCTGTAGAGGTGTGGCGCTGTAGAGGTGTGGCGCTGTAGAGGTGTGGCGCTGTAGAGGTGTAGAGGTGTGGCGCTGTAGCGGTGTGGCGCTGTAGCGGTGTGGCGCTGTAGAGGTGTGGCGCTGTAGAGGTGTGGCGCTGTAGCTGTGTGGCGCTGTAGAGGTGTAGCTGTGTGGCGCTGTAGAGGTGTAGCTGTGTGGCGCTGTAGAGGTGTAGCTGTGTGGCGCTGTAGAGGTATAGCTGTGTGGCGCTGTAGCGGTGTGGCGCTGTAGAGGTGTAGCTGTGTGGCGCTGTAGAGGTGTGGCGGTGTAGCGGTGTGGCGCTGTAGAGGTGTAGCTGTGTGGCGCTGTAGAGGTGTGGCGGTGTAGCGGTGTGGCGCTGTAGCTGTGTGGCGCTGTAGCTGTGTGGCGGTGTAGAGGTGTGGCGCTGTAGAGGTGTAGCGGTGTGGCGCTGTAGCTGTGTGGCGCTGTAGAGGTGTGGCGCTGTAGAGGTGTGGCGCTGTAGAGGTGTGGCGCTGTAGAGGTGTAGCTGTGTGGCGCTGTAGAGGTGTAGCTGTGTGGCGCTGTAGAGGTGTAGCGGTGTGGCGCTGTAGAGGTGTGGCGCTGTAGAGGTGTAGCTGTGTGGCGCTGTAGAGGTGTGGCGGTGTAGCTGTGTGGCGCTGTAGAGGTGTGGCGCTGTAGAGGTGTAGCTGTGTGGCGCTGTAGAGGTGTAGCTGTGTGGCGCTGTAGAGGTGTAGCTGTGTGGCGCTGTAGAGGTGTGGCGCTGTAGAGGTGTAGAGGTGTGGCGCTGTAGAGGTGTAGCTGTGTGGCGCTGTAGAGGTGTGGCGGTGTAGCTGTGTGGCGCTGTAGCGGTGAAAGTAGCAGTGCCATGTGTCTGTAGGGGAAGGAAAGCCTCCGTGGCTCAGACTCGTGCGGTTGTTGGCTTTTAAGGTGAACCAGCTGTTCTCATTTAACTGAAAATGAATCCTGATGAATTATTTGGGGCATTTATCAAAACATCTGAAGACACTAAAATTATAAATCAGCAGATTAATCAATAATGAAACGAATCAGGAGGTGCAGATTATTAAAGATGTGAGTGTTTGGCCCTCATTCAGTCTCTGTAGTAACTGTCCTCTGACATCACTTCCTGTCTGTGTGTTCAGGTCCGGTGACGAACGCCATCATCGTGGCGGCTCCAGCGAACATGTTTCTGCCAGACAGCCGGCCCGCCATCCCTCTGCCGCGCTTCAGCCGACACCTGCACGCCCCCGAGGGCGGGGAGTCGGGCGAGGTGTGCGTCCGCTTGGGGCTCTACGCACAGGTGAGTCAGGTGACCCGTGAGACGACGCCATCTGTGATACACGTGTGTGACGAAGGGCTGGGCGGTATGGCCAAAAATTCATATCACGGTATTTTGTAAGATTCTGGAGGTTTCACGGTATATCACAGTATTTTTTTACGAGTAAAGGCATTCATTCATTGACGCCGAAATGGACCGCCTGCCAACTGAACAGCTGTTAGTGGTGAGCAGCTGTTTTTACGTTGGTACATAGAGGGTGTTAGGAAGGTAAACATGGAGGGACCTAGGACCCAGGGGAATGTAGGTGAAAAAAAACAGGAAGAGACAGACCGGAAGGGTCTCTTCCTGCGACAGAGTTTCTTCTTGTTGTGATAGTGGGCGAGCTCTACCCAGCATGCAGTTCGGCGGTGTAATTTTCTAAATGTACAATTATTAGTGTTACAAACTGTTGTGTTGCGGCTCTGCACCGGTATGACGGTATATGAAACATTCATACCGTATGGATATTTGAAACCGGTTTACCGCACAGCCCTAGTGTGATGTCACTTTATTCTGCAAACAGAAAGCTGAGCTGTTTGAAAACCGGTTAACATATATTTTTATTTTGAAATGTTCTTCCTGTGTTTTCAGGAGGATGAGCAGACGTACCTGCAGAAAGCTGATAGGCTGCAATGTTTGATGAACGCCGTGACTGACAAGGTGAGGGGGCGGGGCTTAAGGCGTCCACCAGGTGTGACCTGCTTTCTACCTTCATGTCTCAGACTCATCAGGGTTTCAGTCAGAGGCACCATGTGACTCAACAGACTCATGATGTTAGTCAGAGGTCAAAGGTCAGCGCCTGTGAACAAACTAAATGTCAGACAAAAATACAAAATGTCACACAGCCTGGAAAAAACGAGACACGCGATGTCTGCTCTCTTAAATAATCAATATTACTTGTCAGCACTTAAATAATAATGTATTATTGATCAGTTATCAGCCGTTTTTAATGTTTCATGTTATGTTTAACTGTTCTATGGAAGTGAGATCATGTCTGTAGATGTTATCACATGAATGTAGATGTTATCACATGAATCGCGTCTGTAGATGATATCGCATGAATCGCGTCTGTAGATGTTATCGCATGAATCGCGTCTGTAGATGATATCGCATGAATCGCGTCTGTAGATGATATCGCACGAATGGCGTCTGTAGATGTTATCGCATGAATCGCGTCTATAGATATCGCATGAATCGCGTCTGTAGATGATATCGCATGAATGGCGTCTGTAGATGATATCGCATGAATCACATCTGTAGATGATATCGCATGAATCGCGTCTGTAGATGATATCGCACGAATGGCGTCTGTAGATGATATCGCACGAATGGCGTCTGTAGATGATATCGCACGAATGGCGTCTGTAGATGATATCGCATGAATCGCGTCTGTAGATGATATCGCATGAATGGCGTCTGTAGATGATATCGCACGAATGGCGTCTGTAGATGATATCGCACGAATGGCGTCTGTAGATGATATCGCACGAATGGCGTCTGTAGATGATATCGCACGAATGGCGTCTGTAGATGATATCGCACGAATGGCGTCTGTAGATGATATCGCACGAATGGCGTCTGTAGATGATATCGCATGAATGGCGTCTGTAGATGATATCGCATGAATCACATCTGTAGATGATATCGCATGAATCACATCTGTAGATGATATCGCATGAATCACATCTGTAGATGATATCGCATGAATCACATCTGTAGATGATATCGCATGAATCGCGTCTGTAGATGATATCGCATGAATGGCGTCTGTAGATGATATCGCATGAATGGCGTCTGTAGATGATATCGCATGAATGGCGTCTGTAGATGATATCGCACGAATCACATCTGTAGATGATATCGCATGAATGGCGTCTGTAGATGATATCGCATGAATGGCGTCTGTAGATGATATCGCATGAATGGCGTCTGTAGATGATATCGCATGAATGGCGTCTGTAGATGATATCGCATGAATCACATCTGTAGATGCTTTATGATTGTGTGGTTCTATCTGATGAGTCGGTTCTGTTTCAGAACCTGTTCGGTGACGGAGAGAACACGAAGGTTCGAGTGTCGGAGCTCGAGGAGGAAGTTCAGACTCTGAAGAAGGTCAACAAAGACCTGTACGACTTCTCCAGCCAGCTGCTCACCAAGCCCACATAGACACACGCAACATGTACACACACAGAGTACACACACAGAGTACACACACAGCTCACCAAGCCCACATAGACACACGCAACATGTACACACACAGTACACAGACTGTACACACACTGCTCACCAAGCCCACATAGACACAGACACACACATGAACATGTACACACAGAAACACAATCTGTGATGATTTTTTGTTAGAAAAAATAAAAGTATTTTGTTTTCGTAGAACTTGTCTGTGTTGATTCTGCCTGCTGCCTTGTTAATAAATATATATATATACACACATACATACAGACAGACAGGGTATTTTGAGGGTATTTACATCCATATATATATATATATATGACAGACAGACAGGGTATTTTGAGGGTATTTACATCTATATATATATATATATATATATATATATATATATATATATATATATATATATATATATGACAGACAGACGGGGTATTTTGAGGGTATTTACATCCAAATCAGGTGAACGGTGTAGGAACTACAACAAATTAAAATGTGGCCACCCTCTTTTTAAGGGACCAAAAGTAATTGGACAATTGGCTGCTCAGCTGTTCCAAGGTCAGGTGTGTGTAATTCCCTCGTTATTTCATTTACAAAGAGTAGATAAAAGGTCTAGAGTTCATTTCAGGTGGTATTTGTGTTTGGAATCTGTTGCGGTCAACTCTCAATATGAAGTCCAAAGAGCTGTCACTATCCGTGAAGCAAGCCATCATTAGGATGAAAAATCCAAACAAAACCATCAGAGAGATAGCAAACACATTAGGTGTGGCCAAATCAACTGTTTGGTACATTCTGAAGAAGAAAGAACGCGCTGGTGAGCTCAGCAACACCAGAAGACCCGGAAGACCACGGAAGACAACTGTGGTGATGCCAGAAGAATCATTTCCCTGGTGAAGAAAAACCCCTTCACAACAGTTGGCCAGATCAAGAACACTCTCCAGGAGGAGGTGTATCTGTGCCAAAGTCCACCATCAAGAGAAGACTTCACCAGAGTAAATACAGAGGGTTCACCACAAGATGTAAACCATTGGTGAGCCTCAACAACAGGAAGACCAGATTAGAGTTTGCCAAAAAACATGTAAAAGAGCCTGTAGAGTTCTGGAAGAACATCCTATGGACAGATGAGACAAAGATAAACTTGTACCAGAATGATGGGAAGAGAAGAGTATGGAGAAGGAAAGGAACTGCTCATGATCCAAAGCATACCACCTCATCAGTGAAGCATGGTGGAGGTAGTGTTATGGCGTGGGCATGTATGGCTGCCAATGGAACTGGTTCCCTTGGATTTATTGATGATGTGACTGCTGACAAAAGCAGCAGGATGAATTCGGAAGTGTTTGGGGCAATATGATCTGCTCATATTCAGCCAAATGCTTCAGAACTCATTGGACGGCGCCCCAAGAAGCAGCAGGAACTGAAGATGGTTGCAGTTCTTCCATCATCCAGTCTGTCCTCAGTTCTTCATCATCCAGTCTGTCCTCTGTTCTTCATCATCCAGTCTGTCCTCTGTTCTTCATCATCCAGTCTGTCCTCTGTTCTTCATCATCCAGTCTGTCCTCAGTTCTTCATCATCCAGTCTGTCCTCTGTTCTTCATCATCCAGTCTGTCCTCTGCTCTTCATCATCCAGTCTGTCCTCTGTTCTTCATCATCCAGTCTGTCCTCTGTTCTTCATCATCCAGTCTGTCCTCTGCTCTTCATCATCCAGTCTGTCCTCTGCTCTTCCATCATCCAGTCTGTCCTCTGCTCTTCATCATCCAGTCTGTCCTCTGTTCTTCATCATCCAGTCTGTCCTCTGCTCTTCATCATCCAGTCTGTCCTCTGTTCTTCATCATCCAGTCTGTCCTCTGTTCTTCATCATCCAGTCTGTCCTCTGCTCTTCATCATCCAGTCTGTCCTCTGTTCTTCATCATCCAGTCTGTCCTCTGTTCTTCATCATCCAGTCTGTCCTCTGCTCTTCATCATCCAGTCTGTCCTCTGCTCTTCATCATCCAGTCTGTCCTCTGCTCTTCATCATCCAGTCTGTCCTCTGTTCTTCATCATCCAGTCTGTCCTCTGCTCTTCCATCATCCAGTCTGTCCTCTGCTCTTCATCATCCAGTCTGTCCTCTGTTCTTCATCATCCAGTCTGTCCTCTGCTCTTCATCATCCAGTCTGTCCTCTGCTCTTCATCATCCAGTCTGTCCTCTGTTCTTCATCATCCAGTCTGTCCTCTGCTCTTCCATCATCCAGTCTGTCCTCTGCTCTTCATCATCCAGTCTGTCCTCTGTTCTTCATCATCCAGTCTGTCCTCTGTTCTTCATCATCCAGTCTGTCCTCTGCTCTTCCATCATTGATCCATGCATTAGGAGCATGGATCAATTTGAAAGATTTGACAGAGACAATTAGATTCTGCTGTTTTCTCATGGACAAATAGCCATTGTTCTTATATGTACTACACTATTTGCACTTCTATGCTTTACTCATGATAGAAGTTGAACAAGACATAGATCCTGATCAGAACCTTCTTGATAACATCTATCCAAATTGTTGCTACTACACGGAGGAACAGTTCAATACCACTATTAAATATGACCTTGGTATATCTATTATCCATTTTAATAGTAGAAGTCTTTACGCAAATGTTCTAAGTATAAAAGATTACCTAAGTCAGTTCAAAAAACCCTTCAACATTATTGCCATTTCAGAAACATGGATAAATGCAGAGAGGGGGTCTGACTTCTTTATTAAGGGATATGAGTTTCATAGCAATAGTAGAGCAAATGGACCTGGTGGTGGTGTAGCACTATTTGTGGAAGAAGGTCTATCTTACAAGGTTCTAGATAACTTGTCAGTAACTATTGATGATGTAATGGAAAGTATTACTATTGAAATAGAAATGGGGAGAATGAAAAATGTAATTGTCAGCTGTCTCTACAGAAAACCAGGATCCAATATTGATACATTTATCACAAATATGGAAAAATTGTTTAGCTCAACAAAACAAAAAAATATTTATATTTGTGGGGATTATAATATTGATTTATTGAATCCAAACAAGCATAAATCAACAAATGAATTTATTGAAATAATGTATAGTATGAGTCTCTTCCCAACAATAACCAAACCAACCAGAATAACATCACATTGTGCCTCCCTAATTGATAATATTTTTACAAATAATATGGAGAGTAAAGTGATAAGTGGAATATTAATGAACGATATTAGTGATCACCTGCCTGTCTTTCTAATTTATGAATGTAATTATAGAAAAAAGAGTGAGTTAAAGGAAATTAAATATAAAAGAATAAGAACTGAAGAATCTATAGCTGCTCTAAAAAATGAGCTAATGAGTTGGAATTGGACCAGTGTGTACAATGAAACAGAGGCAGATAAGGTTTATGATATAATTTTAGATACATTCAATGATCTATATGCTAAGCACTGCCCTCGTAAGCCGTATAAGACCAACAATCGTTTTGCAGGAAACCCCTGGATGACCAAGGGGCTTCAAAATGCATGTAAAAAAAAGAATAGCTTGTATAGACACTTTATAAAAATGAAAACGAAGGAGGCAGAGATTAAATATAAGAAATATAAAAATAAATTAATAACTATTATGAGACTGTGCAAGAAGGATTATTATACTAAACTACTAGATAAGAATAAAAATAATGTTAAAGGTATATGGAATATATTAAATAATATTATTAGAAATAAACAAAAAAATCTAACATATCCTGATCACTTCACAGATAAGGGAAGGCAAATTATTACAATGAAGGAGGTGGTTGATGGTTTTAATAACTTCTTTGTTGACGTTGGGCCCAATCTTGCCAAAGAAATAAAGGATACTGGAAAGACACCAGAAGTAATGGAATGGGACGAGAGAACTGCCGATTCAATGTCTTTGGGAACGGTTGATAGGATGGAAATTATTGATATAGTAAATAATAGTACCAACAAAACTTCCACTGATTGGAATGACATTGATATGTCATTGATAAAGAAAATAATTGAAGGAATTGCTGATCCACTAACTCATATGTGCAACTTGTCATTCAAAACCGGCACCTTCCCAGATAAAATGAAACTGGCTAAAGTCATTCCAATATACAAAGCCGGCAATAAACATCAATTCACAAATTATAGACCTGTTTCCCTACTACCACAGTTCTCAAAGATACTGGAGAAACTATTTGTGAAAAGACTGGATGATTTTATTGACAAACATAATTTATTAAATGATAGTCAGTACGGTTTTAGATCATCTAGATCAACATCCATGGCCCTTATGGAGCTAGTAGAAGAAATCTCAGGATGCATTGATAAAAGGAAATATGCAATTGGTGTTTTTATTGACCTAAAGAAGGCTTTTGATACAATTGACCATGGGATATTGCTAAAAAAAATGGAGTGGTATGGTGTCAGAGGGGTAGCACTCACCTGGTTACAAAGCTATATTCGTAATAGGAAGCAATTTGTCCAACTGGGTAACCATAAATCAATGTGCCTAAATACGACCTGCGGTGTTCCACAGGGGTCAGTGTTGGGACCCAAACTGTTTATTTTATATATTAATGATATTTGGAAAGTGTCAAATATTTTAAAATTGGTGGTTTTTGCAGATGACACAAATATTTTATGTTCGGGGGAAGATTTGCAGCAGCTATTATTAATGGTCAAAAGTGAATTGAAAAAAATTAAATGTTGGTTTGATGTAAACAAATTATCGTTAAACCTGAACAAAACAAAGTTTATGATATTTGGAAATCGTCAAATTAAGCAAGATGTGAGTTTGGATTGAAAGAGTTCACGAAATTAAGTTTCTGGGGGTTTTAATTGATCATAAGCTCTGCTGGAAACCTCATATTAAATATTTGTGCTCCAAAGTATCCAGAAGCATTGGAATACTGGGAAAAACCAAACACTTTTTAGATCAGAAATCACTCAAAATTCTTTATTATGCACTTATTGATCCGTATCTGTCCTACTGTGCTGAGGTATGGGGAAATGCATACAAAAGCACTATACAAAAGATTTGCACATTACAAAAAAGGGTCATAAGGATGATTCATCATGCTGGCTACCTTGACCATACTAATTCCCTGTTTTTAAAATCTGGTATTTTAAAGTTTAAGGACCTCGTTGATTTTAAAATTGGTCAAATTATGTTTAAAGCCTTTAACAACGTGTTACCAGGCAACATTCAATTGATGTTCATGTTAAGAGAGGGAACATACAATTTAAGAGGGAATTTTAACTTTAAACAGCCAACCATCCACACAAATCTGAAAAGTATGTGCATCTCTGTTTATGGTGTGAAACTGTGGAACAAATTAGACGAGGACAAACAAATGTGCATTAACTTGGGACAATTCAAACATAAGTTCAGGCAGTCTCTCTTGGTCGGATATCGGGAACTGGACTGGTAATTTTTTAATTTTTATTCTTGGCATTGTATGTTTTTTAAGTAGGGCTCTATTTTATTTTATTTCATATTAAAGATTAAATGTTAAGATTTATTATTATTATTACTTCTTTTTTCTTTCTTTTTTCTCTCTTTCTAATTTTGTGTGTGTTATTATATGATAAGTTAAGGGGGGCTGAACTTGATAAGCCTCGCTTCTTTCAGCCCCTTCTTGAACTTGCACAACATTTCTTTCATTTTGTATTACTTGGTGTGCTGTCTGTTTTGTGCTTGTTTGAGAGAAATAAAAATTCAATTCAATTCAATCATCCAGTCTGTCCTCTGTTCTTCATCATCCAGTCTGTCCTCTGTTCTTCATCATCCAGTCTGTCCTCTGTTCTTCATCATCCAGTCTGTCCTCTGCTCTTCCATCATCCAGTCTGTCCTCTGTTCTTCATCATCCAGTCTGTCCTCTGCTCTTCAACATCCAGTCTGTCCTCTGCTCTTCATCATCCAGTCTGTCCTCTGCTCTTCATCATCCAGTCTGTCCTCTGTTCTCCATCATCCAGTCTGTCCTCTGTTCTTCATCATCCAGTCTGTCCTCTGCTCTTCATCATCCAGTCTGTCCTCTGCTCTTCATCATCCAGTCTGTCCTCTGTTCTTCATCATCCAGTCTGTCCTCTGTTCTTCATCATCCAGTCTGTCCTCTGTTCTTCATCATCCAGTCTGTCCTCTGCTCTTCCATCATCCAGTCTGTCCTCTGCTCTTCATCATCCAGTCTGTCCTCTGCTCTTCATCATCCAGTCTGTCCTCTGCTCTTCCATCATCCAGTCTGTCCTCTGCTCTTCATCATCCAGTCTGTCCTCTGTTCTTCATCATCCAGTCTGTCCTCTGTTCTTCATCATCCAGTCTGTCCTCTGTTCTTCATCATCCAGTCTGTCCTCTGTTCTTCATCATCCAGTCTGTCCTCTGTTCTTCATCATCCAGTCTGTCCTCTGCTCTTCATCATCCAGTCTGTCCTCTGTTCTTCATCATCCAGTCTGTCCTCTGTTCTTCATCATCCAGTCTGTCCTCTGCTCTTCATCATCCAGTCTGTCCTCTGTTCTTCATCATCCAGTCTGTCCTCTGCTCTTCATCATCCAGTCTGTCCTCTGTTCTTCATCATCCAGTCTGTCCTCTGTTCTTCATCATCCAGTCTGTCCTCTGCTCTTCCATCATCCAGTCTGTCCTCTGTTCTTCATCATCCAGTCTGTCCTCTGCTCTTCATCATCCAGTCTGTCCTCTGTTCTTCATCATCCAGTCTGTCCTCTGTTCTTCATCATCCAGTCTGTCCTCTGTTCTTCATCATCCAGTCTGTCCTCTGCTCTTCCATCACTGTGTTCTGGATCACCAAACAGGACAGAGTCAGACTACAACGGATCGTCAGGTCTGCAGAGAGAACTATTGGTTCCAGCCTGCCCTCCATCCTGGACTTGTACACCTCCAGAGTCAGGAAGCGGTCTGGAAAGATCACTGTAGACCCTCACACCCTGTAGACCCTCCCTGGACACAAGCTGTTCACCTCCTCCCCTCTGGTAGCTACAGAGCTCTGTAAACCAAAACCAGCAGACACAGGAACAGGTTCTTTCCACTGGCCGTCACTCTTATGAACTTTAATCAGACTCCTACATCTGCACTATATGCACTTTGACTACTGTCTTTAATGTATTTTTTTTTTATATTTTAAATATTTATCTTGTTATTGTATATTGTGTATAAGTATGAAGAGCTAAGTGAAACCGGAGTCAAATTCCATCTATGTGTAAACACACATGGACATTAAAGCTGATTCTGATTCTGAAGTACCAGACACTACACGTGTGTGTGTGTGTGTGTGTGTTCTATTCTCTTAGTTGACGTTTACTGATTAATCTCCTTCAGTGGATATTTTTAATGTTTAATAAACTAAAACGCTTCATTTAAAAGAGATACGTGTTCACACAAAAGGAGCACAGATGTGAAACAATAAATAATAATAATAATCTGTAGTCCAAATCTAAGGGAAAAAAACACATTAGAAATATTAACAACTGGATTAAAATCAGAGATTAAAAACAGTTCAAACTTCACCTCATTTTTGATTAGTGTGACATTAATAATATAGATTCATAAATACTTTGATTTTATACAGCGCTTTTCTGAACACTCAAAGACGCTTTACATAGGAATCATTCACCACTGATGGGAGGAGCCACATCAGGACTAACATTCATACACCGTAGGGCAGCTATGGGAGACATGTAGGGTTAAGGGTCTTGCTCAAGGACACATCCACACAGGCTAGCGGAGCCGCGGATCGAACCGCCGATCCTCTGATTGGAGGAAGACCTGCTCACCACTGAGCCACAGTCGCCCCGAGGTGATCAAACTTCCTGTTTTCTCCTCAGAAGACTTTTCTTAATGACATTCACCAAATATGAATTGTGTTTTTATCATTTGCACACAATTCAAAAGCAATAATTGTGATGTTATAACAGTATAACAGTAATAACAAGTATAACAGTATAACAGTAATAACAGTATAACAGTAATAACAAGTATAACAGTATAACAGTAATAACAAGTATAACATACATACATCCATTTTCGGCCGCTTATCCGGGGTCGGGTCTCGGTGGCAGCAGGTCCAGCAGACCGACCCAGGCTTCCCTCTCACCCGCAACACTTTCCAGCTCATCTTGGGGGATCCCGAGGCGTTCCAAGGCCAGCCGGGAGATATAATCCCTCCAGCGTGTCCTCGGTCTTCCCCGGGGTCTCCTACCAGTTGGACGTGCTGGAAAACCTCTAATGGGAGGCGTCCAGGAGGCATCCTGACTAGATGCTGAACCACCTCAGCTGACTCCTTTAACACGAAGGAGCAGCGACTCGACTCCAAGCTCCCCCCTGATGTCCGAGCTCCTTACTCTATCTCTAAGGCTGAGCCCTACAGAGGAAACTCATCTCCTTACTCTATCTCTAAGGCTGAGCCCTACAGAGGAAACTCATCTCCTTACCCTATCTCTAAGGCTGAGCCCGGCCACCCTACGGAGGAAGCTCATTTCGGCCGCTTGTATCCGAGACCTCGTTCTTTCGGTCACGACCCAGAGTTCGTGACCATAGGTGAGGGTTGGAACGTAGACCAACCAGTAAATGGAGAGCTTCGCCTTCCGGCTCAGCTCCCTCTTCACCAAGACGGACCGGTACAGCGCCTGTTTTACTGCTGCAGCCGCACCGATCCGCCTATCGATCTCACGCTCCACCTTACCCTCACTCGTGAACCAGACCCCGAGGTACTTGAACTCCTTCGCTTGGGGTAGGCAGTTTGTCCCCACCTGGAGGGAGCAGTCCACCGGTTTCCGGCGGAGCACCATGGCCTCAGATTTGGAGGTGCTAACTCTCATCCCTGCCGCTTCACACTCGGCTGCAAAACGCCCCAGTGAATGCTGGAGGTCACGGTCCGAGGAGGCAAACAGGACCACATCATCTGCGAACAGCAGAGAGGCGATCCCGAGACTCCCGAACCGGATCTTCTCCGCCCCCTGGCTGCGCCTAGATATCCTGTCCGTGAAAGTCACGAACAGGACAGTGATAAAGGGCAGCCCTGGTGGAGACCAACACCCACCGGGAACGTGTCTGACTTACTACCGAGGATACGAACACAGCTCCTACTGCAGGCGTACAGAGACCGGATGGCCCGTGCCAATGGGTCCGGCACCCCATACTCCCGCAGCACCCCCCACAAAACCCCCCGAGGGACCCGGTCGAAAGCCTTCTCCAAGTCTACAAAGCACATGTAGACTGGTTGGGCAAACTCCCAGGACCCCTCCAGTAGTCTTGCGAGGGTAAAGAGCTGGTCCACTGTTCCACGGCCGGGACAGAATCCACACTGTTCGTCTTGAATCTGAGGTTCGACAAGCGGTCGCAGCCTCCTTTCCAGCACCCTGGCATAAGCTTTTCCCGGGAGGCTGAGCAGTGTGATACCACGATAGTTCGAGCACACTCTCCGGTCCCCCTTCTTGAAGATATTCCTCCGTGAATCGCCACCTTAACGTGGTGGAGGAGTTTGAGTGGCTCAGTGATCCTGGGAGCTATGTTGTCTGGGGTGTCAGCCCCTGGTAGGGTCTCCCAAGGCAAACAGGTCTCGGGGGAGAGCCCAGACTAAGAGCGGTTCAAAAAACCCTGATGATTTACGGCCCACGGATTGAAGCAACCTCGCCCGGACAAGGGAAACCGGGGAACCCTCCCGGAGCCAGACCCGGGAGGGGAGCTCGTCGGCGAGTGTCTGGTGGCCGGGCTTTCGCCCATGGGGCCCGGTCGGGCTCAGCCCGAAAAAAGATCATGGACCAGCAACCCTGTGGACTCACCACCCGCAGGGGGAAGCATCGGGATTGGGTGCTATGCAGACCGGGCGGCGGACCAGGCAGGAGACCTGGGCGAGCCGATCGCCGGCAGCATAGACTAGCTCTAGGGACGTGGAATGTCACCTCGCTAGCGGGGAAAGAGCCGGAGCTGGTGCAGGAGGTGGAGCAGTACCAGATAGATATAGTTGGGCTCACCTCCACGCACCGCACAGGCTCTGGAACCAAGCTCCTGGAGAAGGGTTGGACTTTGTCCTTTTCTGGAATTGCCCAGGGTGAGAGGCACCGGGCGGGAGTGGGGATACTCACGAGCCCCCGGCTGAGCGCCGCTATGTTGGAGTTTTCCCCGGAGAACGAGAGGGTCGCCTCCCTGCGCCTACGGGTTGCGGGGAGTAAGGCTCTGACTGTTGTCTGTGCTTATGCACCGAACAGCATTTCAGAGTATCCGGCCTTCTTGGAGTCGGTGGGAGGGGTCCTGGAAAGGGCGCCGCCTGCCGACTCCATAGTTCTCCTGGGGGACTTCAACGCTCACGTGGGCAATGATAGAGAAACCTGGCGGGGCGTGATTGGGAGGAACGGCTTGCCTGATCTGAACCCGAACAGTGTTTTGTTGTTGGACTTGTGCTAGCCACGGTTTGTCCATAATGAACACCATGTTCGAGCATAAGGCGGCTCATACACTCACCTAAAGGATTATTAGGAACACCTGTTCAATTTCTCATTAATGCAATTATCTAATCAACCAATCACATGGCAGTTGCTTCAATGCATTTAGGGGTGTGGTCCTGGTCAAGACAATCTCCTGAACTCCAAACTGAATGTCAGAATGGGAAAGAAAGGTGATTTAAGCAATTTTGAGCGTAGCATGGTTGTTGGTGCCAGACGGGCCGGTCTGAGTATTTCACAATCTGCTCAGTTACTGGGATTTTCACGCACAACCATTTCTAGGGTTTACAAAGAATGGTGTGAAAAGGGAAAAACATCCAGTATGCGGCAGTCCTGTGGGCGAAAATGCCTCGTTGATGCTAGAGGTCAGAGGAGAATGGGCCGACTGATTCAAGCTGATAGAAGAGCAACTTTGACTGAAATAACCACTCGTTACAACCGAGGTATGCAGCAAAGCATTTGTGAAGCCACAACACGCACAACCTTGAGGCGGATGGGCTACAACAGCAGAAGACCCCACCGGGTACCACTCATCTCCACTACAAATAGGAAAAAGAGGCTACAATTTGCAAGAGCTCACCAAAATTGGACAGTTGAAGATTGGAAAAATGTTGCCTGGTCTGATGAGTCTCGATTTCTGTTGAGACATTCAGATGGTAGAGTCAGAATTTGGCGTAAACAGAATGAGAACATGGATCCATCATGCCTTGTTACCACTGTGCAGGCTGGTGGTGGTGGTGTAATGGTGTGGGGGATGTTTTCTTGGCACACTTTAGGCCCCTTAGTGCCAATTGGGCATCGTTTAAATGCCACGGCCTACCTGAGCATTGTTTCTGACCATGTCCATCCCTTTATGGCCACCATGTACCCATCCTCTGATGGCTACTTCCAGCAGGATAATGCACCATGTCACAAAGCTCCAATCATTTCAAATTGGTTTCTTGAACATGACAATGAGTTCACTGTACTAAAATGGCCCCCACAGTCACCAGATCTCAACCCAATAGAGCATCTTTGGGATGTGGCGGAACGGGAGCTTCGTGCCCTGGATGTGCATCCCACAAATCTCCATCAACTGCAAGATGCTATCCTATCAATATGGGCCAACATTTCTAAAGAATGCTTTCAGCATCTTGTTGAATCAATGCCACGTAGAATTAAGGCAGTTCTGAAGGCGAAAGGGGGTCAAACACAGTATTAGTATGGTGTTCCTAATAATCCTTTAGGTGAGTGTAAGTGTACCAGAGCACCTTAGGCCGGAGATCAATGATCGACTTTGTAATCGTATCATCTGATCTGCGGCCGTATGTCTTGGACACTCGGGTGAAGAGAGGAGCAGAGCTGTCAACTGATCACCACCTGGTGGTGAGTTGGATCAGATGGCGGGGGAGTCGACTAAAAAGACCTGGCAAGCCCAAATGTGTGGTGAGGGTGAACTGGGAACGTCTGGCGGAGGATCCTGTCCGGGAGGTCTTCAACTCTCACCTCCGGAAGAGCTTCTCACACATCCTGAGGGAGGCTGGGGACATGGAATCCGAGTGGACCATGTTCAAAGCCTCTATTGTGGATGCGGCCGCTAGGAGCTGTGGTCAGAAGGTCATCGGTGCCTGTCGTGGCGGCAACCCGAGAACCTGGTGGTGGACACCGGGGGTGAAGGAAGCCGTCAAGCTGAAGAAGGAGGCCTTTCGGGCCTGGTTGGCCCAGGGCCTACCCCAGGCGTGAGGGGGGGGAACTGCTGACCCGGACTGTGGACATCGTCGGGCGGTGGAAAGAGTACTTTGAGGAACTCCTAAACCCGGCCAACATGTCCCCTGGAGAGGGGGCAGCGCCTGAAATCCTTGGGGTGGTTGCACCCATATCCCTGGCAGAGGTCACTAAGGTAGTCAAAAAGCTCCTTGGTGGCAAGGCGCCGGGGGTGGATGAGATCCGCCCTGAGATGCTGAAGGCGCTGGACATTGTTGGGCTGTCTTGGCTGACACGCCTTTGCAGTGTCGCATGGGGGTACTCATGGACTGGCAGACCGGGATGGTGGTTCTGAAGAGACAAGTATAACAGTTTAACAGTAATAACAAGTATAACAGTATAACAGTAATAACAAGTATAACAGTAATAACAAGTATAACAGTATAACAAGTATAACAGTATAACAGTCAAAACAAGTATAACAGTCATAACAAATATAACAGTATAACAGTAATAACAAGTATAACAGTATAACAGTCATAACAAGTATAACAGTCATAACAAGTATAACAGTAATAACAAGTATAACAGTAATAACAAGTATAACAGTATAACAGTAATAACAAGTATAACAGTAATAACAGTATAACAGTAATAACAAGTATAACAGTAATAACAAGTATAACAGTATAACAGTAATAACAAGTATAACAGTAATAACAAGTATAACAGTATAACAAGTATAACAGTATAACAGTAATAACAAGTATAACAGTAATAACAGTAATAACAGTATAACAGTAATAACAAGTATAACAGTAATAACAAGTATAACAGTAATAACAGTAATAACAAGTATAACAGTAATAACAAGTATAACAGTATAACAGTAATAACAAGTATAACAGTATAACAGCAATAACAAGTATAACAGTATAACAGCAATAACAAGTATAACAGTATAACAGTAATGACAGTATAACAGTAATAACAAGTATAACAGTAATAACAAGTATAACAGTATAACAGTCATAACAAGTATAACAGTATAACAGCAATAACAAGTATAACAGTAATAACAAATATATGAGTAATAACAAGTATAACAGTATAACAGTAATAACAAGTATAACAGTAATAGCAAATATAACAGTAATAACAAGTATAACAGTATAACAGTAATAACAAGTATAACAGTATAACAGCAATAACAAGTATAACAGTATAACAGTAATGACAGTATAACAGTAATAACAAGTATAACAGTAATAACAAGTATAACAGTATAACAGTCATAACAAGTATAACAGTATAACAAGTATAACAGTAATAACAAATATAACAATAATAACAAGTATAACAGTATAACAGTAATAACAAGTATAACAGTAATAACAAGTATAACAGTATAACAGTAATAACAAGTATAACAGTAATAACAAGTATAACAGTATAACAGTAATAACAAGTATAACAGTAATAACAAGTATAACAGTATAACAGTATAACAGTAATAACAGTAGAACAGTAATAACAAGTATAACAGTAATAACAAGTATAACAGTATAACAGTAATAACAAGTATAACAGTAATAACAAGTATAACAGTATAACAGTAATAACAGTATAACAGTAATAACAAGTATAACAGTAATAACAAGTATAACAGTATAACAGTAATAACAAGTACAACAGTATAACAGTAATAACAGTATAACAGTAATAACAGTAATAACAAGTATAACAGTAATAACAAGTATAACAGTAATAACAAATATAACAGTAATAACAAGTATAACTCCCTCCTGGCAGGTCTACCTGATAGTGCCAGCGACCTCTGCAGCTCATCAGAATGCAGCAGCTCGACTGGTCTTTATAAACTCACAATACTCCGCTCCTCCGCTCCCTTCACTGGTTACCGGTGGTCGCCCGCATCCGGTTCAAAACATTGGTACTTGCGTACCGTGCTGTGAACAGATCGGGTCCAATCTAGATCCAGGACATGGTAACGCCGTAACCCCAGCTCGTTCACTCCGCTCGGCTTCTGCCAATCGGCTTGTAGCTCCGTCACTGCTTCAGCCAATCGGCTTGTAGCTCAGTCACTGCTTCAGCCAATCGGCTTGTAGCTCCGTCACTGAGAGCTAAACACTCTACAAAGTCAGACTGTTTGTGTCCTGCTCCTCAATGGTGGAATGAGCTCCCCATTGACATCAGGACAGCAGGAAGTCTCTACATCTTCACCTGAACTAAAAACACTTCTTTCAGACTACACCTTGAATAAAGAAGGTAGCACCTAGCAGCACTTTAGTAGCACTTAAATGTCTCTTACTGATAGCACTTTGTAGTTTAACTTTATTGAAATTGTACTTCCTTGATTCTTGTTGTTCTGAGTTTGTCCTCATGGTTGAATCACTTATTGTAAGTCTTTGGATAAAAGCGTCAGCTAAATGAAATGTAATGTCTATAGTTAGGGCTGGTTCAGGTCTATAGTTAGGACTGGTTCAGGTCTATAGTTAGGGCTGGTTCAGGTCTATAGTTAGGACTGGTTCAGGTCTATAGTTAGGACTGGTTCAGGTCTATAGTTAGGACTGGTTCAGGTCTATAGTTAGGGCTGGTTCAGGTCTATAGTTAGGACTGGTTCAGGTCTATAGTTAGGACTGGTTCAGGTCTATAGTTAGGGCTGGTTCAGGTCTATAGTTAGGACTGGTTCAGGTCTATAGTTGTGGCTGGTTCAGGTCTATAGTTAGGACTGGTTCAGGTCTATAGTTAGGACTGGCTCAGGTCTATAGTTAGGACTGGCTCAGGTCTATAGTTAGGACTGGCTCAGGTCTATAGTTATGACTGGTTCAGGTCTATAGTTAGGACTGGTTCAGGTCTATAGTTAGGACTGGTTCAGGTCTATAGTTAGGGCTGGTTCAGGTCTATAGTTAAGACTGGTTCAGGTCTATAGTTAGGACTGGTTCAGGTCTATAGTTAGGACTGGTTCAGGTCTATAGTTAGGGCTGGTTCAGGTCTATAGTTAGGACTGGTTCAGGTCTATAGTTAGGGCTGGTTCAGGTCTATAGTTAGGACTGGTTCAGGTCTATAGTTGTGGCTGGTTCAGGTCTATAGTTAGGACTGGTTCAGGTCTATAGTTAGGACTGGCTCAGGTCTATAGTTAGGACTGGCTCAGGTCTATAGTTAGGACTGGTTCAGGTCTATAGTTATGACTGGTTCAGGTCTATAGTTAGGACTGGTTCAGGTCTATAGTTAGGGCTGGTTCAGGTCTATAGTTAAGACTGGTTCAGGTCTATAGTTAGGACTGGTTCAGGTCTATAGTTAGGACTGGTTCAGGTCTATAGTTAGGGCTGGTTCAGGTCTATAGTTAGGACTGGTTCAGGTCTATAGTTAGGACTGGTTCAGGTCTATAGTTAGGGCTGGTTCAGGTCTATAGTTAGGACTGGTTCAGGTCTATAGTTGTGGCTGGTTCAGGTCTATAGTTAGGACTGGTTCAGGTCTATAGTTAGGACTGGCTCAGGTCTATAGTTAGGACTGGCTCAGGTCTATAGTTAGGACTGGTTCAGGTCTATAGTTATGACTGGTTCAGGTCTATAGTTAGGACTGGTTCAGGTCTATAGTTAGGACTGGTTCAGGTCTATAGTTGTGGCTGGTTCAGGTCTATAGTTAGGACTGGTTCAGGTCTATAGTTAGGACTGGCTCAGCTCTATAGTTAGGACTGGTTCAGGTCTATAGTTAGGACTGGTTCAGGTCTATAGTTAGGACTGGCTCAGGTCTATAGTTAGGACTGGTTCAGGTCTCCACATCCACCAAATAGGATCAGTTTGTTATGTTGAACAATGGCAAACAATTCACCTGGTAACCTTGTGATGAAAATCATACAAACAAACTCTGAATGTGTGTGTGTGTGTGTGTGTGTGTGTGTGTGTGTGTGTGTGTGTGTGTGTGTGTGTGTGTGTGTAAGAGAGTGTGAGAGCTGATTTCAGATCAGTTTGTTCTCCCGTCTTTGCATCAATCTGAGGATCAAACAGTTTGGATGATTCTATTAATGTTGTTTAGGTTGTTTCCCTTTTTCTCAAGAATAATTGGTTTATATATGTGTGTGTGTGTGTGTGTGTGTGTGTGTGTGTGTGTGTGTGTGTGTGTGTGTGTGTGTGTGTGTGTGTTATGTAACGGTAGCCCAGCTCTCTGATGTTTTGACGATGACGAATCAAAACCTCACGGAGGAAATCTGAGCTGGATTCTCCCCAAAAATTCCACCGCTGTCAAATACTAATGAAATGGTTCTGCTGTAGTATCTCTGTGGTTCTGCGTAGTATTTCTGTGGTTCTGCGTAGTATTTCTGTGGTTCTGCGTAGTATTTCTGTGGTTCTGCTGTAGTATTTATGTGGTTCTGCGTAGTATTTCTGTGGTTCTGCTGTAGTATTTCTGTGGTACTTCGTAGTATTTCTGTGGTTCTGCGTAATATTTCTGTGGTACTGCTGTAGTATTTCTGTGGTACTGCGTAGTATTTCTGTGGTTCTGCTGTAGTATTTCTGTGGTACTGCTGTAGTATTGCTGTGGTTCTGCTGTAGTATTTCTGTGGTACTGCTGTAGTATTTCTGACACTGTGAGAACATGAAGGGAACCCACGTTGAAACTGGGAGAATGAGGATCGAACCCACGTTGACAGTGGGGGAATGAGGAGGGAACCCAGGCTGACATTGGGAGAACGTGGGGGGAACCTACGCTGACACTAGGGTGACCTCATGCTCCATCAGGACCAAGACCTCGCGGTCCATCAGGACCAAAACCTCACGCTCCATCAGGACCAAGACCTCTCCATCAGGACCAAGACCTCACGCTCCATCAGGACCAAGACCTCACCCTCCATCAGGACCAAGACCTCGCGGTCCATCAGGACCAAAACCTCACGCTCCATCAGGACCAAGACCTCACGCTCCATCAGGACCAAGATCTCACGCTCCATCAGGACCAAGACCTCTCCATCAGGACCAAGACCTCACGCTCCATCAGGACCAAGACCTCACGCTCCATTAGGACCAAGACCTCTCCATCAGGACCAAGACCTCATGCTCCATCAGGACCAAGACCTCTCCATCAGGACCAAGACCTCATGCTCCATCAGGACCAAGACCTCGCGGTCCATCAGGACCAAGACCTCACGCTCCATCAGGACCAAGACCTTTCCATCAGGACCAAGACCTCATGCTCCATCAGGATCAAGACCTCACGCTCCATCAGGACCAAGACCTCACGCTCCATCAGGACCAAGACCTCGCGGTCCATCAGGACCAAGACCTCACGATCCATCAGGACCAAGACCTCACAGTTCATAAGGACCAAGACCTCGCGGTCCATCAGGACCAAGACCTCACGATCCATCAGGACCAAGACCTCGCGGTCCATCAGGACCAAGACCTCACGATCCATCAGGACCAAGACCTCGCGGTCCATCAGGACCAAGACCTCACGCTCCATCAGGACCAAGACCTCGCGGTCCATCAGGACCAAGACCTCACGATCCATCAGGACCAAGACCTCACAGTTCATAAGGACCAAGACCTCGCGGTCCATCAGGACCAAGACCTCACGATCCATCAGGACCAAGACCTCTCCATCAGGACCAAGACCTCGCGGTCCATCAGGACCAAGACCTCACGCTCCATCAGGACCAAGACCTCACGATCCATCAGGACCAAGACCTCACACCAAACCTAACAGAGCCCAGGTCCCTAACAGACGCTTTACATTACTGATATCTGTTTGTCTGAGTACTTTATTTTATACTTAATTTAATATCTATTGCACTGTTGTTGTTGTTGTTGTTGTTGTTGTTTGTCTCGTCTAACGTCTCATGTCATGAACCTTCCGCCAAGACACATTCCTTGTTTGTGTAAACATTCCTGGTAAATAAACGATTTCTGATTCTATCTTTACACATGAGTGTTTATCATATTTAAGTTATGGTCATGTGATTATGACATGAAGGGTTTATATCTTTACACATGAGTGTTCATCATATTTAAATATCATATTTAAGTTATGTTATGAAACTCTTCATAAAGGTTATTGATGACTTTATTGATCTTCTGGTGGAAAGAACAACGTACTTTAACCTTGAATAACCTTCAAAGATGTTTAAGTTTCTGCTACTCTTCCTCCTCCTCCTCCTCCTCCTCCTGCTGCTCTTTCTTCTCCTCTTCCTCCTCCTCCTCCTCCTCCTCCTCCTCCTGCTCTTTCTTCTCCTCCTCTTCCTCCTCCTCTTCATCCTCCTGCTGCTCTTTCTTCTTCTTCTTCTTCTTCTTCTTCTTCTTCTTCTTCTTCTTCTTCTTCTTCTTCTTCTTCTTCTTCTCCTCCTCCTCCTCCTCCTCCTCCTCTTCCTCCTCCTGCTTCTCTTCCTCCCCCCCCCCCCCCCCCTCTCGGTGCTCAGCAGCAGAGACCTGAGGATCGGCAGAGTGATGCTGAGAGCGCAGCAGGATGTCTTCCTCCTCCTCCTGGTCCCGGTCCTCCTGGTCCCGGGCTCTCGTGGTCTTGCTCCTGCAGGTCCTGCTCGTGGCCCCGGTACTCCTCCACCCGGACCCGTGCCACCTCCTGGCTCGCATCGGACACACGGTGCGCGTGGGCGCGCTCCTGCCGGCGCAGCGGGCGGCGCGCGTGCGCGTCCAGGCGGCGCTGAGCCGCGCGGCGGCCACCATGAGCCGGGACCAGATCCGGGACCAGGACTGGGACCGGGACCGGGACCGGGACCGGGACCGGGACCACCTCCTGCCCTACAACTTGAGTCTGGAGCTGGTTTCCCGGCAGCCGGCCGCCGCGGACCCGGAGTCCGTGTCCCGGGTCGTGTGCCAGGGCGTGGTGGACCAGGGGGTCTCTGCCGTGCTGGCCTTCCCGCAGAGCCGCGACGAGCTGCTGCAGGTGGACTTCCTGTCCTCGGTCCTGGAGATCCCGTTCCTCAGCGTCATTGAGCACGGAGAGCCGCTGCGCACGCAGGTAAGACCCGCAGCTGGACCCACCTGGACCTGGACCCACCTGTACTGCATGCAGCTCCGGGTCGGGGTTCTGATGGTCTGTGGTCCGGTTTGACCTTGACCTGTTTGATGTGAAGGAGGTGAGCCGGACCAGCTGGTGTTGTTGTTGTCGTTGTTGTTGTTGTTTCCGGTGGAGAGACACTGGCTGAACGAATCATACATAAACATCAAACAAAAAGTTCATAAAGTATTGTTTGGCACATGATCTATAACGATGATTTCCCTTTTAAACGACGCTCCATTTGTAAAGAACCGAGTCTCTGGTTCTCTGGTTCTGTGGTTCTGTGGTTCTCTGGTTCTGTGGTTCTGTGGTTCTCTGGTTCTGTGGTTCTGTGGTTGTCTGGTTCTCGGCCAAACAGCTGGTTCTGCTGTTGCTATTGATTATACAAGTTGATTATACATGTATACGTTGATTATACACATATACGTTGATTATACACGTTGATTATACACATATACGTTGATTATACACGTTGATTATACACGTTGATTATACACATATACGTTGATTATACACGTATACGTTGATTATACACATATACGTTGATTATACACGTATACGTTGATTATACACATATACGTTGATTATACACGTTGATTATACACGTTGATTATACACATATACGTTGATTATACACGTTGATTATACATGTATACGTTGATTAAACACGTATACGTTGATTATACACGTATACATTGATTATACAAGTATACGTTGATTATACACCTTGATTAAACATGTATACGTTGATTATACACGTATACGTTGATTATACACGTGTAACGGTACTGGCCCTGACCTGGTCAGAACTTAGGGGGGAGCGCCTACTCCTTATGCCAGCCGTGTAAGGAGGGCCCGTTTTAGAACCCTGAGGTTTCCCTCTCAGTTTGCTTTCGATTACAATTTATAGAGACAATGATGGATGTTAAAAACCCCATTCGTTCAGATTTTCCCCGTGGCCTACCTATTTCATTGAGCCACGGTGATCCACCAAACTGTTTCCTCAAAACAGGAAAGGAAGATGAACCATTTTACACTCGTGCAACCCAAACGATTACTTACATTTGTCTGGATCTGGAAACGAGGCAGGATCGTGCTGGATTGTGTTCCCTGGTCAATGGCCTCGGTCTTGGCCTCATGTTACCTTCTTCGTCTCGAAAAACCTGGAAGTTATCTTATTCCATTAAACGGGAGTCCCCATTGAGTAGAGTTCTACACTCTTATTTGACAGTATAAATTGTATTTCAACAAGAGTTATTATACACACAGTACCATAACTGAGTCTTTTTTTTACTTGGAGGAATTCCCCTCAGTAGCAAAGAGTCAGTTCACCAGTATCATGTTTAAAAAGCTACAAGAGCAAAAGTCACATTGTAATTCATCAACCGTTTTCTTTTTTGTCTTTTTTGTCCCCTCAGCGCTTAGAAGCAGTTACCAGTAATTACAAGTGTGGGAAAGTCTCGGTTTGATTTCTCAAATTTCTGAAGCCGGTAATGGGGCCGGTCTGAAGCCGGTAAGGGGGCCGGTGTGAAGCCGGTAACGGGGCCGGTGTTAAGCCGGTAACGGGGCCGGTCTGAAGCCGGTAATGGGGCCGGTCTGAAGCCGGTAACGGGGCCGGTCTGAAGCCGGTAACGGGGCCGGTCTGAAGCCAGTAATGGGGCCGGTCTGAAGCCGGTAACGGGGCCGGTCTGAAGCCGGTAACGGGGCCGGTCTGAAGCCGGTAACGGGGCCGGTCTTCAGACCGCTTGTCCGCCACCGTGAGGCCGGTAACAGCCTCCGTCGCGCCGGTTCCGGTCTTCTCTGAGTCGGGTTGTTTGGGAATGCAAAGTGTGTGATAAAGTCATCTAGTGCAGTAAACCACTGCAGTCATCAGCAGACACTCGGATCTCCGTGGTTTCAAAATACTGACTGATGTGGATGTGTTGAAAACATTTCTGACCACATCCACACATCTTAACTGTACTGGTCATACATGTACAACACAACGTACAGGTAAGATGTGTGGATGTGTCAGAAATGTTTTCAACACATCCATATCAGTCAGTATTTTGAAAACCGGATGTTGTGTCCCGTCTCCTCTTTCCGGCCGTTTGATATGTTTCACGTCAGATTCTGCTGCAGTGATTTGACCCATGAAGCTTGGTCTGTGGTATGAAGTCATTCCTCAGTCCATTGTCTGAGACTGAGAGTCTCTCTCTTTGATGAAAGTAGTGACAGACAACACTTCTACTCAAAAAAACATATTACAAAGTTTGGTATTAGACATGTATTTACATCTACCATTGTATTCATACATTCCACTGCTTTTCTGAAACTGAGACCTTTGGTAAACCAATTTCCATCACCAAAACAGTTCCACATGAGTAAAGTTATGTTTTCACAAGAGATATGAAGAATTTCAAATATCAAGCTTACATTTTTCAGCTTTAGGGTCATATTATCTCTTTACCCTTGTGCCTTATGACAATCGTGCCTCATTATATAGAGAGCTGAGATTGTTCTGCAATTTTTGAAATACAACACATGGGTATGTATTTAAGAAATAATGTAAAATCGAGAAAAAGACCTCAGACCTCAGAGGGTTAATCTATGATTCAAACACATAATCACTTTCATAAGATATTTACTGACGTTTCAAATCTAAAGTTTAAGTTCCTTTTGTTCTGTTCGTCACGTAATTATAAGTTGAGTATAAAAATACAATGTAATAGTGTTATCAGAATGATGCGTTCATGCTCAGTGGGAGAAACCAGGTCAGGCAGAACTTCCTGCCGGAGGCTTTCAGAGTAAAAGCATGAGTGTTGATGAGATTATCTCTGCAGAGATTTTCATTTCCAAACTGAAAACAATCCAGTTAAAACTACAGAGAATATAATTCAACATATTTAATCTGCTGATATTTAGAGATGTGACTCTTCATAGAATCAGTTCTCTGAGCTGATGAAAGAGTTTCATAACTGAGCTTTATATATTTATATCTCTCTCTGGGTCTGGAGGGACGCTCTGGTCCTCCTGCTGATGCTGGTCCAGCTCAGGTTCCCTGAAAGAGACTCAGAGCTGCTGTTTGATGTTTACAGAACAGATTCCCCTCCTCTTCTTCATCATCCTTCATCATCCTCTCCTCCATCATGAACACTGAAACATGAACGCTGCAAAGCTCAGGGTTATGAATAAGAAAGGAAACATCCCCATTAGTATTAGTAGTAGTAGATGGTCCTAATTAGTGTGTGTGTGTGTGTGTGTGTGTGTGTGTGTGTGTGTGTGTGTGTGTGTGTGTGCGTATGTGTGTGTGCGTGTGTGTGTGTGTGTGTGTGTGTCTAGGGATTGTTTTCATCTGATGAGCTGATAGACAGACTACTGAACATATCAGACTGATCCCAAACCAGCTGGAGACTCCGTATCACACACACACACACACACACACACACACACACACACACACACACACACACACACACACACACACAGGATGTGTTCAGGTCCTGTGGGACTGACAACACCTAACAGCTTCCAGTTTGTCATGAATTCCGTTCACGTTCATCAACACAAGAGTTATGCTTCATTCAAAGAATCTTTCTGCAACCAGACATCACACACACACACACACACACACACACACACACACACACACACACACACACACACACACACACACACACACACACACACACTGAGCCCTGAGCTGCCTTCAGGCTCTCAGACGTTAGTGAGGAACATTTCCAACTGATAACACAAATAAGACATATTTATATTCAGTATGAACCTAAGTAGGTTAGGGAGGAGACTCCTATGTATTCCTGTAACGTCACAAACACACTGAATGATAATAACAGCAATAAGACATATATATATATATATATATATATATATATATATATATATATATATATATATATATATATATATATTGTATAAACCTAAGTAGGTTAGGGAGGAGACTCCTATGTATTCCTGTGACGTCGCACACACACTGAATGATAATAACACTCCTGTCTTCTTTCAAGGTCGTCTCTTCTGCAGCTGAGAAACCACTAACTCTCTTCCAGCACAAACATGTTTGATAGAAGTCAAGTTAGGTAGTTAACCTGTTTCCATCATGATGATGACATCCATGAGTTTTAACAGCCGGAGACTCAGACTGAGAGAGAGACATTCAGACTGAGAGACATTCAGACTGAGAGACATTCAGACTGAGAGACATTCAGACTGAGAGAGAGACATTCAGACTGAGAGACATTCAGACTGAGAGACATTCAGACTGAGAGACAATCAGACTGAGAGAATAGAGAGAGAGACAATCAGACTGAGAGAAGACACTCAGACTGAGAGAAGACACTCAGACTGAGAGAGACAATCAGACTGAGAGAATAGAGAGACAATCAGACTGAGAGAATAGAGAGAGACAATCAGACTGAGAGAAGACAATCAGACTGAGAGAATAGAGAGACATTCAGACTGAGAGAGAGACATTCAGACTGAGAGAGAGACATTCAGACTGAGAAACATTTTATTTCAAACTAAAACACAACAAAGTAGTTTCCTGCAGAAGGAGGTTTATTTTGAAAAGACTATTTATTATTTGCTGTACTTTAGTAGGAAAACAAAGGTAAAATGAGGAGTAACTTTTCATCAGACGTATCAGGAAACCTTATGATTATGAATTATGAATAACTTTCTCGTTGTTTTAGTGTGAATGACCTTGAAGCCCGTCTGTCATCGTTCAGCAGAGTTTATCTTTGACCACAAACACAAAGAATGAACGGTTTTATTTCACAGTGATGTCATTTGATATTTATTATGATCTCCTCCTACTTCCTCCTCTGGCAGTGTTGACTCCTCCTACTTCCTCCTCTGGCAGCGTTGTTGTGTAGCTGTGTAGGTGTGTTGTGAAGTTGTGTAGTTGTGTAGTTGTGTAGCTGTGTAGTGTTGTGTAGTTGTGTAGTGTTGTCTTGGGGTGAAATAAATCCAGTGTGACTGAGCTGCTGGATTCTCTGATGAAGTGAAACATTTATTTACTGTTTAGAAAGTCTTTGATCAGTAGAGGATTATCCTCTTCCTCTCTGCTGTCACTCCTCTTCCTCTCTTAGCAGCTGAGAGTTGCTTTCACATGGTTGTCTACAGTTCTGGGTTGTGGTGTCCTCTGTAGCTCTGGGTTGTGTCCTCTGTAGTTCTGGGTTGTGTCCTCTGTAGCTCTGGGTTGTGTCCTCTGTAGTTCCAGGTTGTGGACTCTGTAGTTCTAGGTTGTGTCCTCTGTAGCTCTGGGTTGTGTCCTCTGTAGTTCTGGGTTGTGTCCTCTGTAGCTCTGGGTTGTGTCCTCTGTAGCTCTGGGTTGTGGACTCTGTAGTTCTGGGTTGTGTCCGCTGTAGCTCTGGGTTGTGTCCTCTGTAGTTCTGGGTTGTGGACTCTGTAGTTCTGGGTTGTGTCCTCTGTAGCTCTGGGTTGTGTCCTCTGTAGTTCTGGGTTGTGGACTCTGTAGCTCTGGGTTGTGTCCTCTGTAGCTTTGGGTTGTGAACTCTGGAATCTGTGTTTTCTGTCTTTAATGTCTGTCTTTGTGGCGTCTCATTGACGTGTTATTTTCTAAATGTGAAGTATCAGTGGTGAAGACGTGTTTTCTGTGTCGCTTATGTTTCATCAATAGATTTCTGCTGAAGTTAAAACTGTAGAAACATCTGCAATAAACTTTAAAACCATCATCAAACCTCTTTCTCACCGCAGCTGCTCTGCTTGGAGCCGATTCAGCTGATTTAACTCCTCTACCTCACGTTCTTCTTCTGCTTAAACTTTCTGTATAAACCAGAGAATCACCGTAGCTGTTCTCCCAGCAGGCTTTGCTCTCACAGCTGCAGTCAGGACTGCAGCTCATCAATGAACAGCAGAATGAGAATTTCTCATCTGGACACAGCTAGCTTCAAGCTGCCAGCTGTCCTCTGCTGACCGAAGGAATATGTGCACAAGAACAGGTAGTGACTGCTTGTAAATGGACCCGTACTTGTATAGCGCTTTTACCATGCAAGGTGCCACATCAGGATTATCAACCATTCATACACCGTAGGCGCAGCTAGGAGATACATGTAGGGTTAAGTGTCTTGCTCAAGGACACATCGACATGGGCTACCGGAGCCGGGGATTGAACCGGCGATCCTCTGATTGAAGTACGACCCTGCACACTGCTGAGCCACAGTCGCTTTATAATACAACCTATAACCTATAAAACCTATACAAACTATAATAATGATAATAAAACCAGCAATAGTGGATGTAATACAATAATATTGCTTCTTTGTGCCTGACGGGGGTGCTGGCGGGACGCCGGCTTGCTCTGCCGAGAACGTCTGTCCGTGCGTCTGTGAGTGCGTGACACAGGAAATTGTGCTTTGCAAATACTTCACATCATGTTTCTCTTTGTGAAGCTTAGACCACGTCGTGTAAATGTCACGTAAATCCGATGCCGTTTGTCACATAACGCTGATTTCCTCTGGCTAGTAGGTGGCGCTATGACAATGTCAACATTTCTTTATGTAAATGTACTCAGGCCTGGGTCATGCATGAGAAACTTTGGGCGCTTTGGATGATGTACCTTGGACATACAACAGCTTTCTAAACCATAGCGAACCGCACAAAACAGGTGTCTTGGGGTCCAGGCCACATCACGGCCGTTCACCAAAAGAATTAAGCACAACTCTTCATCAAGGGTCTGGAGATCCTTGACCAAAATTGAAGTCGATCGCATACATTTTGTAGGAGGAGTTCGTAAGTTTGCTTACCAGCCTCATGTGGGAGTGGACGACGCCATCATCTACCTGCTGCAACGAGCTCAGTCGCACCTGGATGGAACCGGTGTCTCTGTGAGAGTCACTTTCTTTGACTTCTCCAGTGCATTTAACACCATCCAACCACTGCTACTGAGTGAGAAGCTGCGGGTGGTGGGGGTAGACTCGTCCACCATCTCCTGGATCACTGACTACCTCACAGCCAGACGACAGTTTGTCAGAATGGGCCGTGTGCTGTCTGAAACGGTGGTCAGTGATGTTGGAGCCCCACAGGGAACTGTTCTGTCTCCCTTCCTGTTCACCCTGTACACCACCGACTTCCAGTACAACACAGAGTCATGCCATCTGCAGAAGTACTCTGATGACTCTGCGGTGGTCGGGTGTATTAGGGATGGACGGGAGGAGGAGTACAGGGCAGTGGTGAGTGACTTTGTGGAGTGGGCCGGCGAGAATCACCTGCTGCTGAACGTGACCAAGACCAGAGAGATGGTGGTGGACTTCAGGAGGAAGGCGACTGCTCCTAGACCTCTGAGTGTTCTTGGAGAGGACGTGGACATGGTGGAGGAGTACAGGTACCTGGGTGTTTCCATCGACAGCCGACTGAACTGGAAGAACAACATCAACGCTGTGTACAAGAAGGGGATGAGTCGACTCTTTTTCCTGAGGAAGCTCCGATCCTTCGATGTGTGCAGCAAGATGCTGGAGATGTTCTACCAGTCGGTTGTGGTCAGCGCCCTGTACTTCTCCATCGTCTGCTGGGGAGCAGCATTGGAGCCGGTGACACCAACAGACTTAACAAGCTAGTTAAGAAAGCCGGCTCCATCATCGGCTGCAAGCAGGGGTTTCCGGAACAGGTGGTGGAGAGGAGGACGCTGAAGAAACTTTTGTCCATATTGGACAACCCGGACCACCCTCTCCACCACCTACTGCAGGGTCAGCGGAGCACTTTCTCCAAGAGATTCCTCACGCTCTGCTGCAACAAGGACAGATACAGGAGAACATTCCTGCCAACGGCATTACAGCTTTATAATAAATCACCGCTTGCCAGATCCTCTGATTAATCACATGTGTATATATTTTGCACAATCCCAGCTATTTCTATTTTATTATTTTTATTTGTATTATTGTATATATCTTTTATCTTTCATCCTGCTGTTTTTATATATTTATTTTTGTTGTAAGTTGCTGCTACCCCGACACCAAATTTCCCCTCGGGGATTAATAAAGTATATATTCATTCATTCATTCATTAATTCATTCATAAAAGTACAAATGCTGAAAACGGCGAAAAATGACAAAAATTCCCAAATTGGCCGAATTACTGTAGCGCCCCCTAGTGTTTAAATTGCACGTCATTTTTTATGTATGTTACAGGATGGAATGTGCACATATGCTGCAGATTCTGAGTTATGAGCATTGAAAACAAGACACGCCCCTAAGAGGTTCATTGGTTCATATCTTCTAAACACAATGAGATATCCAATATGACACCTATATCATACGTCTATTTTCACCAAACTGTCAGTACTTTATACTACAGACTGAGCTTCTGTCAGTACTTTATACTACAGACTATGAGCTTCTGTCAGTACTTTATACTACAGACTATGAGATTCTGTCAGTACTTTATACTACAGACTATGAGCTTCTGTCAGTACTTTATACTACAGACTGAGCTTCTGTCAGTACTTTATACTACAGACTATGAGCTTCTGTCAGTACTTTATACTACAGACTATGAGCTTCTGTCAGTACTTTATACTACAGACTATGAGATTCTGTCAGTACTTTATACTACAGACTGAGCTTCTGTCAGTACTTTATACTACAGACTATGAGCTTCTGTCAGTACTTTATACTACAGACTATGAGCTTCTGTCAGTACTTTATACTACAGACTGAGCTTCTGTCAGTACTTTATACTACAGACTATGAGATTCTGTCAGTACTTTATACTACAGACTATGAGCTTCTGTCAGTACTTTATACTACAGACTATGAGATTCTGTCAGTACTTTATACTACAGACTATGAGCTTCTGTCAGTACTTTATACTACAGACTATGAGCTTCTGTCAGTACTTTATACTACAGACTGAGCTTCTGTCAGTACTTTATACTACAGACTATGAGCTTCTGTCAGTACTTTATACTACAGACTATGAGCTTCTTCTGTTGTTGATCTTTAATGATGATGATTTCACAAATTAATCTTTTAGAGTTCAGTTATGAAATATAACGTTACTTTTTATTTTCACCTCCTCATCCAGACAGACTGAAATGCTCGACATTCACTGTGCGTGCGTGTGTGTGTGTGTGACGCTGTGTAATGCTGTTGGTCACGCTCCGAAACATTTTGTGGGGAACTGGCTGGCTGCCATATATCCCAGCATGCATCAGTGCTGTAATAACTGTGACCTTCAGTTAATTCAATCTTCAACAACAATCACATCAGCTGACCTTTGACCTCGTCTGCGTCTTAGACCACCTGGTGACATAAGAAACAGTAACTTGACCTGATTTCAGAAACACACTTTCCCTGAGGACGTTTCATAAAGAGAGTAACAAGTAAAGTCCTTCCTGTCGGGGGATCTGGACTCGGTGGTCTCTGTGGGCATCTGGACCTGGTGGTCTCTGTGGGGATCTGGACCTGGTACCAGCGTGGTCCAGCTGGCTGTGGGCCCGTGTGATTGGATGAGCAGTGATTACCTAAATGTTGGATGTAAACAGCTGCTGCTTTAATGTATTCTGTGCTTGATGTGATGGATGGGGGCTGGATCAGAGCCAGCAGCCAGAAAGACTCATTGATCCGTCTGTCCTCTTTAATCAAAGAGCTTTTACTGAGATGAACCGCAGCCTGTCTTTAAAGACTGAGCACTATTCTGCAGACAGAACGAAGACAGACTGAAAACAGACTAAAGACAGACTGAAGACAGACTGAAGACAGACTAAAGACAGACTGAAGACAGACTGAAGACAGACTGAAGACAGACTGAAGACAGACTGAAGACAGACTAAAAGACAGACTGAAGACAGACTGAAGACAGACTGAAGACAGACTGAAGACAGACTGAAGACAGACTGAAGACAGACTAAAGACAGACTGAAGACAGACTGAAGACAGACTAAAGACAGACTGAAGACAGACTGAAGACAGACTGAAGACAGACTGAAGACAGACTGAAGACAGACTAAAAGACAGACTGAAGACAGACTGAAGACAGACTAAAGACAGACTAAAAGACAGACTGAAGACAGACTGAAGACAGACTAAAGACAGACTGAAGACAGACTGAAGACAGACTACTACATTCTACTTCCTGAATGCGTCATGCTCATTCTACTTCCTGAATGCGTCATGCTCATTCTACTTCCTGAATGCATCATGCCCATTCTACTTCCTGAATGCGTCATGCCCATTCTACTTCCTGAATGCGTCATACCCATTCTACTTCCTGAATGCGTCATGCTCATTCTACTCCCTGAATACGTCATGCCCATTCTACTTCCTGAATGCGTCATGCCCATTCTACTTCCTGAATGCGTCATGCCCATTCTACTTCCTGAATGCATCATGCCCATTCTACTTCCTGAATGCGTCATGCTCATTCTACTCCCTGAATGCGTCATGCCCATTCTACTTCCTGAATGCGTCATGCCCATTCTACTTCCTGAATGCGTCATGCCCATTCTACTTCCTGAATGCGTCATGCCCATTCTACTTCCTGAATGCATCATGCCCATTCTACTTCCTGAATGCGTCATGCCCATTCTACTTCCTGAATGCATCATGCCCATTCTACTTCCTGAATGCGTCATGCCCATTCTACTTCCTGAATGCATCATGCCCATTCTACTCCCTGAATGCGTCATGCTCATTCTACTCCCTGAATGCGTCATGCCCATTCTACTTCCTGAATGCGTCATGCCCATTCTACTTCCTGAATGCGTCATGCCCATTCTACTTCCTGAATGCGTCATGCCCATTCTACTTCCTGAATGCATCATGCCCATTCTACTTCCTGAATGCGTCATGCTCATTCTACTCCCTGAATGCGTCATGCCCATTCTACTTCCTGAATGCGTCATGCCCATTCTACTTCCTGAATGCGTCATGCCCATTCTACTTCCTGAATGCGTCATGCTCATTCTACTCCCTGAATGCGTCATGCCCATTCTACTTCCTGAATGCGTCATGCCCATTCTACTTCCTGAATGCGTCATGCTCATTCTACTTCCTGAATGCGTCATGCTCATTCTACTCCCTGAATGCGTCATGCCCATTCTACTTCCTGAATGCATCATGCCCATTCTACTTCCTGAATGCGTCATGCCCATTCTACTTCCTGAATGCGTCATGCCCATTCTACTTCCTGAATGCGTCATGCTCATTCTACTTCCTGAATGCGTCATGCTCATTCTACTCCCTGAATGCGTCATGCCCATTCTACTTCCTGAATGCGTCATGCCCATTCTACTTCCTGAATGCGTCATGCCCATTCTACTTCCTGAATGCGTCATGCCCATTCTACTTCCTGAATGCGTCATGCCCATTCTACTTCCTGAATGCGTCATGCCCATTCTACTCCCTGAATGCGTCATGCCCATTCTACTTCCTGAATGCATCATGCCCATTCTACTTCCTGAATGCGTCATGCCCATTCTACTCCCTGAATGCGTCATGCCCATTCTACTCCCTGAATGCGTCATGCCCATTCTACTCCCTGAATGCGTCATGCCCATTCTACTTCCTGAATGCATCATGCCCATTCTACTTCCTGAATGCGTCATGCCCATTCTACTTCCTGAATGCGTCATGCTCATTCTACTTCCTGAATGTGTCATGCTCATTCTACTCCCTGAATGCGTCATGCTCATTCTACTTCCTGAATGTGTCATGCTCATTCTACTCCCTGAATGTGTCATGCCCATTCTACTCCCTGAATGCGTCATGCTCATTCTACTTCCTGAATGTGTCATGCTCATTCTACTCCCTGAATGCGTCATGCTCATTCTACTTCCTGAATGTGTCATGCTCATTCTACTCCCTGAATGCGTCATGCCCATTCTACTCCCTGAATGCGTCATGCCCATTCTACTCCCTGAATGCGTCATGCCCATTCTACTTCCTGAATGAGTCATGCTCATTCTACTTCCTGAATGCGTCATGCCCATTCTACTCCCTGAATGCGTCATGCCCATTCTACTCCCTGAATGCGTCATGCCCATTCTACTCCCTGAATGTGTCATGCTCATTCTACTCCCTGAATGTGTCATGCTCATTCTACTCCCTGAATGTGTCATGCTCATTCTACTTCCTGAATGCGTCATGCCCATTCTACTTCCTGAATGCGTCATGCCCATTCTACTCCCTGAATGCATCATGCCCATTCTACTTCCTGAATGCATCATGCCCATTCTACTTCCTGAATGCGTCATGCCCATTCTACTTCCTGAATGCGTCATGCCCATTCTACTTCCTGAATGCGTCATGCCCATTCTACTTCCTGAATGCATCATGCCCATTCTACTTCCTGAATGCATCATGCCCATTCTACTTCCTGAATGCGTCATGCCCATTCTACTTCCTGAACGATTAACAAAAAATACAAAGGGCAAATTATTAAAAAAAAAACAATCATAAACACGTTATCTGACCAAATACATTGTTTGTGCTCAACCACACATCTTTTTGGTTGAATTAGATCTCAGATCAATTTAATGAGAACGTGCTGAGTGTTCAACTGCTGCTTGTTGTTCAATATAAACTCTAGTGTCTATTTTTCCAGTAATTTTCTTTGGACCATTTTTTGTTGTCAGCCAAGTTGCGTTCAGGGTCTTGGTCCCTAGGTGGTCGGATCAGGATGTCACGGCTCATCTGAAGGTCAAAGGGCCCCACAGCCTTCTTCATTCTCATTGTCAGCTTCATTTAAACTCTGCAGAGGAGACAGAAGAGCTTCAATTTCAATTCATTTTGTAGAGCCCAAAATCACAAATTTGCTTCAGAGGGCTTTACAATCCGTACACATACGACATCTTCTGACCTTTAAGAGACATGAGACGTCCTTTCCTGTGAAGCGTTACGTGAAGCGACGTTGGTTTCTGATGACTGCGGCCGCTGACATGGGATCACAGCTGATCAGATGTGATCAAATGCACTTAAAATATTGATCCTGGAAGCCCGCTCTCGTGGCTCCTCGATCATGGCTCCTCCTCCTCCTCGATCATGGCTCCTCATCCTCCTCCTCCTCCTCCTCAGAGCAGAATAGGAGCTTTGGGACGGCCGCCAATATGACGACGCAGAACAACTTCCGGTTCAATGGAGGATCGAGGAAACGACATTAAGAGACTTGGGATGCACCGTGTTGAAATGAACCTGGTGGTGATAAAGAGAAAGCCTTGAGGGTCAGAACATTCCATATTTCACAATATTTCACAAAATACAACATAACAGACATTTATCAAATAATATTTCACAAACAAACAACACATTAACATTTGACAAAATGTCACTAAACACAAAAACATTTGACTAAATGTGTTTTCACCCTCAGGGCCACCGTACGCATCTCCAGACTGGTTTACTAGTGAATATTAATATTCTGTCATCTCACTTTATCCCACTGTCTGCTCAGTTAGCAGGACTCCTTTAGTGTAATACACAGCTGCAGAGGAAACGCATGATTTAAGAGAGCTTCTTCATCATTGAAACAGACTACAGTGTGTATGCAGTGTGTATGCAGTGTGTATACAGTGTGTCTACAGTGTGTATGCAGTGTGTCTACAGTGTGTATGCAGTGTGTCTACAGTGTGTATGCAGTGTGTATACAGAATATACATTGTATATGTAACAAACTGGGAGAAACTTTACTTTAGAATCAACTTATTTATGAGCAGAAATGGTTTCAGTATTCCTGACCCTTTCTTTCACTAGTTACTCAGTTTCTGTTGTTGTAGTTTGGAAGCTGAAGTTAGTTGAGCATCACCTCTCTGGTTAATGTGAACTCTGACCTCTGCTGGATAAACTATTGTCTCTTCAATGCACATTACTAACTCTACTTTCTTTTTCCATGGATTCATGGCTGCCTGGAACCGGTCCTGCCCCGGGTCCTGCCCCGGGTCCTGCCGCCCCCCCACCCACCCCTCCTGCCATGGATCCATGGCTGCCTGGAACCGGTCCTGCCCCGGGTCCTGCCCCGGGTCCTGCCGCCCCCCCCACCCACCCCTCCTGCCATGGATCCATGGCTGCCTGGAACCGGTCCTGCCTGCTGCCATGGCCCTGCTGATGGAACCGGCCTGGAACCGGTCCTGCCTGCTGCCATGGCCCTGGTGATGGAACCGGCCTGGAACCGGTCCTGCCTGCTGCCATGGCCCTTCTGATGCCCCCCCTCCTCTCTACCGCCTTCTGCTTCATGGATTATCAGGATCATGGACCATGCCTAATACTCATTATATGAATAATTTCTGTCATATTCATTGAATGTGCTGTAACTACGCTATTCATTCTGGCCACATGACATCTATTGCTTCTGTCCATCCGGGGAGAGGGATCCTCCTCTGTTGCTCTCCCTCAGGTTTCTTCCCTTTTTTCCCTGTGAAAGGGTTTTTACTATCTTTCTAGGGGAGTTTTTCCTGATCCGATGCGAGGTCCCGGGACAGGGATGTTATGTGTACAGATTGTAAAGCCCTCCGAGGCAAACTTGTATTTGTGATGTTGGGCTATATAAAATAAACTGAATTGAATTGCTGTTGAGTAGCTTGTTGAGTGAATACAAAGGAGAATCCCCCCAGTGTAATCCTCCCTCTGCCCACATCTACAATACAATACGGGTTCATTAGAACTCGTCACCTCTTCCCCCCTGAGAGGATCTGGTCTTGCCAGGACCAGATCGTCCTCCTGTCTACAAACCAACCAGCTGTCACTCACACAGTGAAGAGACGACCAATGAGGCCGAAGAGACTCTGAAGGACTGTTTTGACTCAACTATGTGGGATGTTTCAAATGATGCTCATGGGAAGACATCGACTGTCTCACACAACTCATCAACTTCTGTGAGGAGAATGCCCAACCCACCAGGACTGTACGGTGTATTTCAACAGCAAACTCCAGGACTATCTCCATGTGGTTAGCCTTCTCCAGGACTATCACCACATGGTTAGCCTTCTCCAGGACTATCACCACGTGGTTAGCCTTCTCCAGGACTATCACCACATGGTTAGCCTTCTCCAGGACTATCACCACATGGTTAGCCTTCTCCAGGACTATCACCACATGGTTAGCCTTCTCTAGGACTATCACCACATGGTTAGCCTTCTCCAGGACTATCACCACATGGTTAGCCTTCTCCAGGACTATCACCACATGGTTAGCCTTCTCCAGGACTATCACCACGTGGTTAGCCTTCTCCAGGACTATCACCACATGGTTAGCCTTCTCCAGGACTATCACCACATGGTTAGCCTTCTCCAGGACTATCACCACGTGGTTAGCCTTCTCCAGGACTATCACCACATGGTTAGCCTTCTCCAGGACTATCACCACGTGGTTAGCCTTCTCCAGGACTATCACCACATGGTTAGCCTTCTCCAGGACTATCACCACATGGTTAGCCTTCTCCAGGACTATCACCACGTGGTTAGCCTTCTCCAGGACTATCACCACATGGTTAGCCTTCTCCAGGACTATCACCACATGGTTAGCCTTCTCCAGGACTATCACCACATGGTTAGCCTTCTCCAGGACTATCACCACGTGGTTAGCCTTCTCCAGGACTATCACCACATGGTTAGCCTTCTCCAGGACTATCACCACATGGTTAGCCTTCTCCAGGACTATCACCACATGGTTAGCCTTCTCCAGGACTATCACCACATGGTTAGCCTTCTCCAGGACTATCACCACATGGTTAGCCTTCTCCAGGACTATCACCACGTGGTTAGCCTTCTCCAGGACTATCACCACGTGGTTAGCCTTCTCCAGGACTATCACCACATGGTTAGCCTTCTCCAGGACTATCACCACGTGGTTAGCCTTCTCCAGGACTATCACCACATGGTTAGCCTTCTCCAGGACTATCACCACATGGTTAGCCTGCTCCAGGACTATCACCACGTGGTTAGCCTTCTCCAGGACTATCACCACATGGTTAGCCTTCTCCAGGACTATCACCACATGGTTAGCCTGCTCCAGGACTATCACCACGTGGTTAGCCTTCTCCAGGACTATCACCACATGGTTAGCCTTCTCCAGGACTATCACCACATGGTTAGCCTTCTCCAGGACTATCACCACATGGTTAGCCTTCTCCAGGAGAAGACCTTCCAACAGAAGACTTGGCTTTACCCATCAATCAGTGCAATGTGTGTACAACTCAAGTGTCAGAAGGTTTTGGTTCGGAAAGGATTTTAATCAGTGGTGCAGCAGAGCTGAAACAACCAACTTCCGACCATTTCATTTGATGTTTTTCAAACTGGTGTTTGTGAACTAGCGACGATGGATTCAGGTCAGCGCACGAGAAAACATTTAAGTGTATTGTTTGTGAGGATTGAGAACATAAATCCAATCAACAACAGGAAGTGACCCTTTGACACATAGGATTATTGTTTTTAGGTTTATCATGTTTTACATTTTAAACATGAGTTCTGCTTCAGTCAGTGATTTCCTATATTTCCCAGGATGCCCTAGGACAGACCCGACTTGTATTCAGCTGTGTTGAGCAGAAACAGTAACGAAGAATCAGCTGCTTTTTATTTTGTTCTCAGGAAACGTTTCTGTTTTGGAACAAAAAGTTATTTTTGTGAAACAGATATCACCTTAACTGACCTGGGCTAAGATGATCAGTTGCAGGATGAGGACACTCATCAGGTCATCAATGACACAGAATTAATACAAAACTGATCTAGTCCACTCTGATAGTTCAGCAGCTCCTCCTGCAGAACGTTCTGTCAGACTGAAATCAGAGAAGAAGAAGAAGAAGAAGAGCGTGAAACGCCTCAATTTTTCCTCTCTGCTTCAAATCCAAAATGTTTCCATCTTGACTGACTTGTAAAGACCTCCTGCTTCTTCTTCTCTCCGTCTGCTCCACATGTGTGATTGATGACATCACTGTGATTAATGACATCACTCTGCAATCAGGAGGAATGTGAGCATCATCTCCTGCGTCTGCAGTCTGTTCGCGGTGCGTTCAGGTGGCGCTGGGAGAAGCGAGCGTTCCGTTCCATGTCACAGAGGAAACGATCTAATAACCACCAGTTACATGTCCTTGGTGATTATATTGTAAACTCTGCTTGTATTTAGTGTTTCTCACTGAAACCTTTGGGTCCAACTGTCAGGATCCCTGTCTGACCCTTTGTGTGTTAAACCTGTTTCCTCCAAATCTCCTCTCCTCTTGTGTCTGTCTTTCCCCTGGTTGTTTTGTGTGCCATGTGTTTGTGTTCTCGGTCCCGCCTCCTGAGACCTCCCATGGTCGCACCCTTGATTGGCACACAGCTGCAGACAATCTGGCTCGTCACCTGCAGTATATCAACCCTGGTCCTGCAGGCCTGGATTGTCAGTCCGTTACGTCTTCAACCCCGGTAGTCATCGCTGCCGCCCTGTGAGGTTCTCCTTTGTCTGGGTTGTTCTCTAACTCCTTCCTCCTCGCTTCCAGAGTTCCTGTTTGTCCGCCCTCTTCCCCGGTGTCAAGCCACGGGACTTGCACCGCGATCTACCGCCCCAGCCTCCGGTGTCGAGCCACGGGACTCACACCGTGACCTGCCTGCCTTGCCTGCCTCCGGTGTCGAGCCTCCATACTCACACCGCAACCTGCACATCTTGCCTGCCACTGGTGTCGAGCCACGGGACTCACACCGTGACCTGCCTGCCTTGCCTGCCTCCGGTGTCGAGCCTCCATACTCACACCGCAACCTGCACATCTTGCCTGCCACTGGTGTCGAGCCACGGGACTCACACCACAGGCTCCCCACACATATTGGGCTTCAATAAATACTGTTTCCATACCCTGACCTTGGAGACGGTCTCCAAGGTCTGCATGTGGGTCCTAATTGTGTGCTCCTGTGACACCAACAATCACAATTCATTTATTCCATTTGCGTCAAATATTTGTCAAGATAATGTAATGTTTCCTTGTGATTAGTTGTCTTCATCACATCACATTACATCATCAGTTATGCAGCACAACTTATGAAACATGACAAGAAAATCAACTTGTTTCTAGTATTATACCTCTATGAACTTAAACCGGGGACTCACAGGACCTCCAGCTGTTAGACGTGTTCTCCCATAGGGGGCGCTGTCATCAAAGAAAACCACACGTGACTCAAATAAACCACACAAAAAGATGCAGTAAAAGTACAGTGTTCTATATAAATAGCAGTATAAATATGAATAACAGATCAATAAATAACAGATCAATAAATAACAGATCAATAAATATGAATAACAGATCAACAGCTGTTCCTGAGCCTGCTGGTCCTACAGTGCCACCTAGAGGAGAAGAGGGCAAACAGGCTCTGTGGGGTGAACCTGATGGTTCTCTGTTGGTTCTCTGGTGGTCTCTGATGGTTCTCTGATGGGTCTCTGATGGTTCTCTGTTGGTTCTCTGTTGGTCTCTGATGGTTCTCTGATGGTTCTCTGTTGGTTCTCTGATGGTCTCTGATGGGTCTCTGATGGTTCTCTGATGGTCCTCTGATGGTTCTCTGTTGGTCTCTGATGGTTCTCTGTTGGGGGTTAACATGTTGTTCTCCTTCTGGTTCTCTTCTTGATTCTGTCTCCTGGTCCTGCATAGAACCGGTTTCACCTGCAGATGGCGATGGGGGTTCCAGAGTCCGGTCTGTCCAACCTGTTGCTGACGGTTCTGCAGCGGTCCGGCTGGAAGGATGGTACCGTGGTCCTGTGTCGCGGCTGGGAGGAGGCCCAGGGTCTCCTGCGGCTGCTGGACAGTGGCAGTTGGAGCGGTGCATCATGGGACGGCGGCGGCAGAGTCACCTGGCACGTGCGCGCCCTCCTGAACCTGACGCAGGCGGCGCACGACGACACTCAGATCCACGACTTCCTCTCCCGACACTTCCGACAGAACCGGTCCTCGCCGGCTGCGGTGCTGCTGTTCGGAGCGGACCCCCAGTGCGCGGCGGCGGTGCTGCGCAGCGCTCAGGACCTGGGCCTCACGTTACCCAGGGTGCACTGGGTGCTGGGCCAGCCGCTCAGCCCCGACGCACTGCACGCCATCGGGCTGCCACTCGGCCTGCTGGCCTACGGCGAGGTGGAGAGGAAGCCGCTGGACTTCTACGTCAGCGATGCCCTGCAGCTCGTCACCAGGGCCATCGGCGCTGCCACCCTGGTGAGACCGGACCTGGCTCTGATCCAGACCACAGTGGACTGCTACGACAAACCCAACAACCACCAGGTGCCGTCCTCCGGACAGTACCTGTCCAGGTGAGGACACCCGCTAACCCCACAGCAAAGAGAAACATCATAATAATAATTCTGTTATTTAACCAGATCAAATATCTCACTGCCCTCAAGTGATCAGTGTTTCTGTGCCACAGCAGATTTATAATCAGTGAAATATTAACATGCATTCCTCATTTTAGCCTAATGAGTTCAGATATTTCTCCAGCAAGCAGCTCTTTGAATGCTAATTATTTTCTAAACAAACTGTTATATATGTGTATATATATACATAAAAGTAACCAAAATCTTTATATTCACACAGAAAATATGTATACATATATATACACATATAACAACACTGTTATGACACTGGATGAGCAGCAGGAAACACTAGATGAGTAGCACTAGATGAGTAGCAGGAAACACTAGATGAGTAGCAGGAAACACTAGATGAGTAGCAGGAAACACTGGATGAGAAGCAGGAAACACTGGATGAGCAGCAGGAAACACTAGATGAGCAGCAGGAAACACTGGATGAGCAGCAGGAAACACTAGATGAGCAGCAGGAAACACTAGATGAGCAGCAGGAAACACTAGATGAGTAGCACTAAATGAGTAGCAGGAAACACTGGATGAGTAGCAGGAAACACTAATGAGCAGCAGGAAACACTAGATGAGTAGCAGGAAACACTAGATGAGTAGCAGGAAACACTGGATGAGCAGCAGTAAACACTGGATGAGCAGCAGGAAACACTAGATGAGTAGCAGGAAACACTAGATGAGTTGCAGGAAACACTAGATGAGTAGCACTAGATGAGTAGCAGGAAACATTAGATGAGTAGCAGGAAACACTAGATGAGCAGCAGGAAACACTAGATGTGTAGCAGGAAACACTAGATGACAGTCCACTGGCAGTCAGTCATTGTCTGAAGTTCTGACAGCAGCAGGAAACGAGCGGCAGGTTTGAGGAGGATTAAAGGTTTAACTGCTGCATTCAGTTTAGTGACAGAAAAGATCAAACACATTCACAGGAAATGAAATTACACTCAGACTGAGAGATAAAAATCTCAGAGGACGGATTATCAACTGCAGTGAGAGAAGAACAAAAGAAATGAAAGCGAGCTTGAGGACAAATGGAAACATAAGTGTTCATATGAAGTCAGATCACAGACTCAGTCTGGAAGTCAAAACATCTTCAAGTTCTAAACGCTTCTCCGTTACCGAGATTCCTGAAGCAGGATGACGGCAACAGACTGCTGGTTGCCGTTCTTTCTACTGGTTGCCGTTCTTTCTTCTGGTTGCCGTTCTTTCTGCTGGTTGCCGTTCTTTCTGCTGGTTGCCGTTCTTTCTCCTGGTTGCCGTTCTTTTCCGGTGTGAATTGTCTCAGCCCGGCTCCTCTGTTGTACAGCCGTTTTTGACGCTCCTGGGCCTGGAGCAAATTCTCACGTGACATCCGACCCAATGTGTGAAGTTTTGCTCGCAGGTCCAGGACGTATTGAATTTCATTCTTACTGGTGCTCGGAACTTCCTCCCAGTTTTCCTTAATCAGGTCGAGCCCCCCCCCCCCGTGGCTTCCTGCCGAACAGCAGTTCAAAGAGAGAAAATCCTGTGGAGGCCTGGGGAACCTCCCGCACTGCAAACAACAGTCAAGCCATTTATCCCAATTATGTACATCGTCACTAATAAATCTACGGATCATGGACTTTAACGTGGGGCGTCTTATTCAGACGCCCCACGTCGGTCTGTGGGTGGTACACACTGGTCCGAATAGGTTTAATGCACTCTTGGCATTGCAGAGTGGACTTCGGGAGTCTCCACGGTTCCCCCTCCCTGTCCGCAGTGTCGGACCACCTCCCTCACCCGTAGTCTGTCCCATTCATTTATTAAACCCCGACCAATCTGTTCCCAAGATTAGGGAGTAATGATTCTGGTAAGGAGGCTAACCTTTATATTTTTTACCCGTATATCTAGTTTCCACTGACATGGTGGGAGACTCGTGAACATCCCCTTGTTTTATTGTTTAACGAATAAATCTATCTAATAATTCAAAATCTGATTTGTGTATAAAAAAAAGCCTACTTTTATATTTTCTACTTTTCTATAAAGTCTTATCAGAGAAGTCCAGAGAAAATAAGTTCTTACAATAACAAGGTTCAACCTGATCCAATGTTTACAGTTCAACAAGGTTGCCTGTTTTGATCAAAAGATGATTTAGCTGTTCATCAGGTTGTGAAATCTTGGAACCTGGATATCTCTAAACCACCAGAGAACCGATCACACCTGATGATAATCCAAAGTTAGCTGCTGCTTTTTGTTTTCTGTCCTACAGGTTCCTGTCCAACACCTCTTTCTCCGGTCTCACAGGTCCAGTCCGAGTCCACCAGAACAGGTCTCAGGTCCTCACCTCGCAGCGTTTCCACATCTGGAGCTTGCGACGGGACGCGCTGGGTCAGCCCACCTGGGTGACGGTGGGTAGTTGGGAGGGAGGCCAGCTGCAGGTGGAGGACCAGGGAGTCTGGCAGGGACCCAAACCTCGCCACAGAACCGATGGCACGAGCGGGAGGACAAGGGGCCGCTGGAAGCCGGGGATGCCGGTGGTGGGGAGCCGGGTTCGGGTGGTGACTCTGGTGGAACATCCCTTTGTTTTCACGCGGGACGTGGACGAGGAAGGCACCTGCCCGGCCGGGCAGTACTGCCTGGACGCCAGCACCAACAGCTCGGAAGCTCTGGAGCGATCCTTCAGGGAGGTGGCCGGCGGGAACAGCAGCTTCCTGCCTGCAGAGCACAGCAAGTGCTGCTATGGGTACTGCATCGACCTGCTGGAGAAGCTGTCCGAGGACCTGGGCTTCGAGTTCGACCTTTACATCGTAGGAGACGGGAAGTACGGAGCGTGGAAGGGGGGGCGCTGGACTGGGCTCGTAGGGGATCTCCTGAACGGACTGGCGGACATGGCCGTGACCTCCTTCAGTATTAACTCGGCCCGGAGCCGGGTGATCGACTTCACCTCGCCCTTCTTCTCCACCAGCCTGGGCATCCTGGTGCGCAGTAAGGACACGGCGGCCCCCATCGGAGCCTTCATGTGGCCCCTGCACTGGTCCATGTGGGTGGGTATCTTCGTGGCGCTGCACATCACCGCCCTTTTCCTCACGCTGTACGAGTGGAAGAGTCCGTACGGCATGACGCCTCACGGACGCAACAGGACGAGAGTGTTCTCATACTCGTCAGCTCTCAATCTGTGCTATGCCATCCTGTTCGGCCGCACTGTCTCCTCCAAGACGCCAAAGTGCTGGACGGGTCGCTTCGTGATGAACCTGTGGGCCATCTTCTGCCTGCTGGTGCTGTCCAGCTACACCGCCAACCTGGCCGCCGTCATGGTGGGGGAGAAGACCTTTGAGGAGGTGTCGGGGGTCCACGACGCCAAGGTGAGACCAGCAGAGTCCTTAAAGGACTATCATAGGCCTGTAGCTCTGGTTCTGGTCCACAACACAAGGTGAGACCAGCAGAGTCCTTAAAGGACTATCATATGCCTGTAGCTCTGGTTCTGGTCCACAACACCAGGTGAGACCAACAGAGTCCTTAAAAGACTATTCATAGGCCTGTAGCTCTGGTTTTGGTCCACAACACCAGGTGAGACCAGCAGAGTGGAAATGGAACAGAAATCATAACTAAACTGATAAAACATCAGATCTGTGATTGTTATTCATTTAATTACAAATTAAATGACACATGTGTAGACTGGAAACATGCATCTGTGTCTGTTGTTTTATTGATGTCTGAATACGTAGTATACTAGAATGTATTATATATCAATATAAATATATCTTCTTCGTTGGTGTCAGCTGCATCACCCGTCCCATGGCTTCCGCTTCGGGACGGTGAGGGAGAGCAGTGCGGAGGACTACATGAAGAAGAGCTTCCCTGAGATGCACGAGTACATGAGGCGCTTCAACAAGCCCACGACACCCGAGGGCGTCAACACCCTCAAGTAAGAGACCCGGAGACATGTTGCTCAAGGACAACGTTTCTGTCTCTAGTTGCCGTATTAACCATGTTGCTCTGGTTGCTCTGTGTTGAAGGACAATGTTTCTGTCTCTAGTTGCCGTATTAACCATGTTGCTCTGGTTGCTCTGTGTTGAAGGACAGATCCCCCCCAGCTGGACGCTTTCATCATGGACAAAGCTCTGTTGGATTACGAGGTTTCCATCGACGCTGACTGTAAACTGGCAACGGTCGGGAAACCGTTTGCAATTGAAGGTGAGACGTTGCTGTGAGACGTTGCTGTGAGACGTTGTTGTGAGACGTTGCTGTGAGACGTTGTGAGATGTTGTTGTGAGACGTTGTTGTGAGACGTTGCTGTGAGACGTTATGAGATGTTGTTGTGAGATGTTGCTGTGTGACGTTGTTGTTAGACGTTAAAGTGAGACGTTAAAGTGAGTCGTTGCTGTGAGACGGTGCTCTGAGACGTTGTTGTTAGACGTTACTGTGAGACGTTGCTGTGAGACGTTGCTGTGAGACGTTGCTGTGAGACATTTCTGTGAGACGTTGCTGTGAGACGCTGCTGTTAGACGTTGTTGTGAGATGTTGTTGTGAGACGTTGCTGTGAGACGTTGTGAGACGTTGCTCTGAGAAGTTGCTCTGAGAGGTTGCTCTGAGACGTTGCTGTGAGACGTTGCTGTGAGACGTTGCTGTGAGACGTTGTTGTTAGACGTTGCTGTGAAAACGAGGCATCTGGAAACGAGGCAGGATCGTGCTAGATTGTGTTCCCTGGTCAATGGCCTTGGCCCGATGTTACCTTCTTCATCTCGAAATCTCTTATTCCATTAAACGGGAGTCCCCATTGTGTAGAGTTCTACAGTCTTATTTGAGAGTAGAATTTTTATTTCAACAAGAGTTATTATACACACAGTACCATAACTGAGTCTTTTTCTTTACTTGGAGGAATTCCCCTCAGTAGCTAAGAGTCAGTTCACCAGTATTATATGTTTTAAAAAGCTACAAGAGTAAAAGTCACATTGTAATTCATCAACCGCTTCTTTTTGGTCTTGGAGGACATCCCCTCAGCGCTTAGAAGCAGTTACCAATAATTACATTGTGGGAAAGTCTCCTATTTGATTTCTCAAAAAAAAGTGGTTCCTTCTCAGGGACAGAGCCCAAGAGGAACTGAAGATGTGCGCAGTTATTACAGTATATATAGGCAAATGCGTGGGAAGATCTCTATCAAGACATAGTGGTTGTGAGAGGTTGCTGTGAGACGTTGTTGTGAGACGTTGTTGTGAGACGTTGCTCTGAGCGGTTGTTGTGAGACGTTGCTGTGAGAGGTTGTTGTGAGACGTTGTGAGACGTTGCTTCTTGGTTTTCCTCTCAGCTCCGTCAACTTTTTATTGAAAATGTTTCATGAAGTTTCATCATCGCCCTTCTCAGCCAATCAGAATGTCTCCCTGCCGACGCTCTGACAGTTTCCTTCTATTGTTCAGGTTATGGAATCGGTCTGTTGTTTATTGTCTGTTGTTTATTGTTCAGGTTATGGAATCGGTCTGTTTATTATCTGTTGTTTATTGTTCAGGTTATGGAATGGGTCTGTTGTTTATTGTTTGTTTATTGTTCAGGTTATGGAATCGGTCTTCCTCAGAACTCCCCACTGACCTCCAACATCTCAGACTTCGTCAGCAGGTATAAGTCTGAAGGCTACATGGATCTGCTGCATGACAAGTGGTACAAGGTGGTTCCGTGTGGGAACCGAGTGTTCGCCGTCACCGAGGTCAGTGTCACAAGTCTGATCCTCTTCACTTCTGATCCTCTTCATGTCTGACCCTCTTCATGTCTGATCCTCTTCACTTCTGATCCTCTTCACTTCTGATCCTCTTCATGTCTGACCCTCTTCATGTCTGATCCTCTTCACTTCTGATCCTCTTCACTTCTGATCCTCTTCATGTCTGACCCTCTTCATGTCTGATCCTCTTCACTTCTGATCCTCTTCACTTCTGATCCTCTTCATGTCTGACCCTCTTCATGTCTGATCCTCTTCACTTCTGATCCTCTTCATGTCTGATCCTCTTCACTTCTGATCCTCTTCACTTCTGATCCTCTTCATGTCTGACCCTCTTCATGTCTGATCCTCTTCACTTCTGATCCTCTTCACTTCTGATCCTCTTCATGTCTGATCCTCTTCACTTCTGATCCTCTTCACTTCTGATCCTCTTCATGTCTGACCCTCTTCATGTCTGATCCTCTTCATGTCTGATCCTCTTCACTTCTGATCCTCTTCACTTCTGATCCTCTTCATGTCTGATCCTCTTCACTTCTGATCCTCTTCATGTCTGATCCTCTTCACTTCTGATCCTCTTCATGTCTGATCCTCTTCACTTCTGATCCTCTTCACTTCTGATCCTCTTCATGTCTGACCCTCTTCACTTCTGATCCTCTTCACTTCTGATCCTCTTCATGTCTGATCCTCTTCACTTCTGATCCTCTTCACTTCTGATCCTCTTCACTTCTGATCCTCTTCACTTCTGATCCTCTTCATGTCTGATCCTCTTCACTTCTGATCCTCTTCATGTCTGATCCTCTTCACTTCTGATCCTCTTCACTTCTGATCCTCTTCACTTCTGATCCTCTCCACTTCTGATCCTCTTCATGTCTGATCCTCTTCATGTCTGATCCTCTTCACTTCTGATCCTCTTCACTTCTGATCCTCTTCATGTCTGGCCCTCTTCACTTCTGATCCTCTTCACTTCTGATCCTCTTCACTTCTGATCCTCTTCATGTCTGACCCTCTTCACTTCTGATCCTCTTCATGTCTGATCCTCTTCACTTCTGATCCTCTTCACTTCTGATCCTCTTCATGTCTGATCCTCTTCACTTCTGATCCTCTCCACTTCTGATCCTCTTCATGTCTGATCCTCTTCATGTCTGATCCTCTTCATGTCTGATCCTCTTCACTTCTGATCCTCTTCATGTCTGGCCCTCTTCACTTCTGACCCTCTTCACTTCTGATCCTCTTCATGTCTGGCCCTCTTCACTTCTGATCCTCTTCATGATCCTCTTCATGTCTGACCCTCTTCACTTCTGATCCTCTTCATGTCTGATCCTCTTCACGTCTGATCCTCTTCATGATCCTCTTCATGTCTGATCCTCTTCACGTCATGTTATTACATGAGACATGTTATTACATCATGAGACATGTTATTACACCATGACTCATGTTATTACATCATGAGACAAGTTATTACATCATGAGACATGTTATTACAACATGACACATGTTATTACATCATGACTCATGTTATTACATCATGACTCATGTTATTACATCATGACACAAGTTATTACAACATGACACATGCTATTACACCATGACTCATGTTATTACACCATGACACAAGTTATTACACCATGAGGCATGTTGTTACACCATGAGGCATGTTGTTACATCATGACTCATGTCATTACATCATGAGGCATGTTACACCATGACTCATGTTATTACATCATGAGACATGTTATTACAACATGACTCATGTTATTACATCATGAGACAAGTTATTACATCATGAGACATGTTATTACAACATGACACATGTTATTACATCATGACTCATGTTATTACATCATGACTCATGTTATTACATCATGACACAAGTTATTACAACATGACACATGCTATTACACCATGACTCATGTTATTACACCATGACACAAGTTATTACACCATGAGGCATGTTGTTACACCATGAGGCATGTTGTTACATCATGACTCATGTCATTACATCATGAGGCATGTTACACCATGACTCATGTTATTACATCATGAGACATGTTATTACAACATGACTCATGTTATTACAACATGACTCATGTTATTACATCATGAGGCATGTTGTTACATCATGACTCATGTCATTACATCATGAGGCATGTTACACCATGACTCATGTTATTACATCATGAGACATGTTATTACACCATGACTCATGTTATTACATCATGAGACATGTTACAACATGAGTCATGTTATTACATCATGAGACATGTTATTACAACATGACTCATGTTATTACAACATGACTCATGTTATTACATCATGAGGCATGTTGTTACATCATGACTCATGTCATTACATCATGAGGCATGTTACACCATGACTCATGTTATTACATCATGAGACATGTTATTACACCATGACTCATGTTATTACATCATGAGACATGTTACAACATGAGTCATGTTATTACATCATGAGACATGTTACAACATGAGTCATGTTATTACAGCATGAGTAATGTTATTACATCATGAAACTTGTTACAACATGAGTCATGTTATTACAGCATGAGACGTGGCTCCCTTAGACCTTTTAAAATGGGTTCCTTTCTCCAAGGTCCCTGAGATAGCTTTACTGTCTTCTTATTCTCTGTCAGACTCTTCAGATGGGGATCAGTCACTTCTCGGGACTGTTCGTGTTGTTGTGCGTTGGAGTGGGCGGAGCTTTGCTGACTCTGGCAGGTGAACACGGTTTCTACCAACTCGTCCTGCCACACATCCGCCGCCGACAGAACCTCAAATACTGGCTTCATACCTCACAGGTGAGACACTTGAAAAACATAATACCTGCTGCAGTCTGTTACAAGAAAATACTATCAACTGACAATTACGTAAGTTAGTAACAGGTCTGAGTAGGATGATTAGGTTCTAAAGAAAGAAATTATCCTTTATTAATTCCCTTGGGGAAATTCCTCTCTGCATTTGACCCATCCTTGGTTAACGATGTCGTGTTCTGCCCTGAGAGGCGCCCGGGGAGCAGCTAGGGGTTGGGTGCATCTCACTACTGTATTTTATTTCTTAAACTGCACTGCAACTTTTATTCAACTTTTATTTTTTATTCAGCTTTTTGACTGTTTTAACCCCCCCAACACTTCCTCTGCACCTCCTTAACACTCTTTAGAACCTCGTCAAGTCCCCCCATAGTTCACATGAGAACTATGGGGGGACATGGGGGGACATGAGACATGTGAACTATGGGGGGACTGGGGATTGAACCGGCTACCTTGTGGTTACTGGACAACCACTCATCCCCCTGAGCTACAGCCACTCTTAAAGGAGGTGCAGAGGAAGTGTTGGGGTCATTGAAGAGGTTCTAAAGCTTGTTAAGGAGGTGCAGAGGAAGTGTTGAGGTCATTGAAAAGGTTCTAACGAGTGTTAAGGAGGTGCAGAGGAAGTGTTGGGGTCATTGAGAATAGAAATAGAATAGAAATAGAAAATAGAATAGAAATAGAAATAGAATAGAATAGAAATAGATAGAAATATAAATAAAAAATAGAAATCCTTTTTATTCGTCATAGTACATACATACATGAAATGTGTCCTCTGCATTTAACCCATCCTTAATGTCTTAGGGAGCAGTGGGCTGCCCTGTGAGGCGCCCGGGGAGCAATTTAGGGTTCAGTGTCTTGCTCAGGGACACTTCGACGTGTGAGCTATGGGGGGACTGGGGATTGAGCCGGCTACCTTGTGGTTGCGGGACGACCACTCATCCCCCTGAGCTACAGCCGCCCAGGAGGTTCTAACAAGTGTTAAGGAGGTGCGGAGAAAGTGTTGAGGTCATTGAGGAGGTTCTAACAAGTGTTAAGGAGGTGCGGAGGAAGTGTTGAGGTCATTGAGGAGGTTCTAACGCGTGTTAAGGAGGTGCAGAGGAAGTGTTGAGGTCATTGAGGAGGTTCTAACAAGTGTTAAGGAGGTGCGGAGGAAGTGTTGAGGTCATTGAGGAGGTTCTAACAAGTGTTAAGGAGGTGCAGAGGAAGTGTTGGGGTCATTGAGGAGGTTCTAACAAGTGTTAAGGAGGTGCGGAGGAAGTGTTGAGGTCATTGAGGAGGTTCTAACAAGTGTTAAGGAGGTGCGGAGGAAGTGTTGAGGTCATTGAGGAGGTTCTAACGCGTGTTAAGGAGGTGCAGAGGAAGTGTTGAGCTGATTGAAGAGATTCTAAAGAGTGTTGAGAAGGTGCAGAGGAAGTGTTGAGGTCATTGACGAGGTTCTAAAGAGTGTTAAGGAGGTGCAGAGGAAGTGTTGGGGGGGGGGTTAAAACAGTCAAAAAGCTGAATAAGAAATAAAAGTTGAATAAAAGTTGCAGTGCAGTTTAAGAAATAAAATACAGTAGTGAGATGCAGCAATTGAATCTGGTTCAATAGCAAACAGAAAAGTCTTCAATCTGGATTTAAAGGAGCTGAGGGTCTCTGGTGGTCTCTGAGGGTCTCAGCAGACCTGCAGCTTTCAGGAACCTTGTTCCAGATATGTGGAGCAGAAAAGCTGAACGCTGCTTCTCCATGTTTAGTTCTGACTCTTGGAACAGAAAGTAGACCAGTCCCAGACCACCTGAGGGGTCAGGATGGTTCATAAGGTAGACCAGAAGCAGATCACAAACATACTTAGGCCCTAAACCATTCAGTGCTTTATAAACCAGCAGCAGGATTTTAAAGTCAATTCTTTGTTTGACAGGAAGCCAGTGCAAAGACCTCAGAACTGGAGTGATGTGATCCACATTCCTGGTCTTAGTGAGGACTCGAGCTGCAGCATTCTGAATCAGCTGCAGCTTTCTGATTGACTTTTTACAGAGGCCTGTGAACACACCGTTACAGTAGTCCAGTCTACTGAAGATAAAGTCATGGACAAGTTTCTCTAAATATTGTTGAGACATAAGTCCTCTAACCCTTGATATATTCTTCAGGTGATAGTAGGCTGATTTTGTAATTGTCTTGATATGGCTGTTCAGGTTGAGATCTGAATCCATAACTACACCTAGATTTCTGGCTTGGTTTGAGGTTTTTTAACATCAGTGATTGAAGCTGAGCGCTCACTTTCAATTGTTCATCCTTGGGACCAAAAACAATTACTTCTGTTTTATCTTCATTTAATTGAAGAAAATTCTGGCACATCCCGTTATTGATTTCTTCAATGCATTTACCCAGCCCTTGTATGGGACTATAGTCCCCTGGTGATATAGCTATGTAGATTTGTGGGGCGTCTGCATAATTATGATAACACACTTTGTTGTTTTTCATATCTGAGCCAGTGGAAGCATGTGCATGTTGAACAGAAGAGGCCCCAGTATCGAGCCTTGGGGAACACCACATGTCATCCTAGTCAGCTCTGATGTGTAATTAGCTACCGACACAAAGTATTGTCGGTCCTTCAAGTAGGATTCAAACCAGTTAAGTACTGCGCCAGAGAGTCCTACCCATTAAACTCTGAAATTACATGTCAGAGTTTACGGCTGTCATTTTACTGTGTTAAACAGCTAATTTCTAATTTCTTGTTCCTGTTCTGTGTGTTTGGCAGAAAATCCATCGAGCTCTGAACATGACGTATGAAGACGTGAAGCGGCAGCGAGCTGAGAAAGAGAAAAGGTTCGTCTCATGTCAGCTGGCATCAACACGTTTATTTTATTGTGATTGAACTAAATGAGTTCAAATCATTGGTAGTAAAGGTGATGAGGTCAGGCGGTCCACAAAATAATCTCAACTCAAGGTACACGTGTTCTGGAGCTCTTGAGCGTATCACCAGCTTCTTAAAACTGATTATTGTATACACTGCTGTTTCCAAGGTAAAACATGTCATGTGCTTCTGTTTCTGTTCAGCTGTAACCTACAGAAGCCGCCGCCCCCTTCCGGCCCCCCAGCTCCGTCGGCCCCCGGAGCCTCAGCCAAGTGGAATAATGAGGCCGGTAAGGATGCCGCCGCCACCGCTGCCGCTAAGGACGCCCGAGACTTCAAACAAGTCCACTTTAACCTGGAGACACTCAACACCCGCCGCCTGCTCGCTCGCATCGCCACTTCTGAAGCCAAGGGAGGCGGGGCCAAATCTGAAGGGCGGGGACCAGCCAAGCCAAGGGTGGGGCCAAACAGCAGACTGTGCGAGAACGGAGGACCGGCGGTTTCATTTGCCAGCCTACTCCTTCCCCGACCCTCATCATCCTCCTCTTCTGCCCCTCCCTCTGTTGCTGTAGCCCCTCCCCCTGTTGCTGTAGCCCCTCCCCCTGCAGCGGTGGCTCCACCCCAGCCCGGTGAGCTGCAGGAGCTGCAGGACCAGATCAACCAGATGAGGGAGAAGCTGAGGACGGCTCTCGCCAGGAGGGCAGAGATCCAGACCAGTCTAGCCAAACCGGTCCCCACAGTACCCGACCCATCTGCAGTTACCATAATGCCAACAACTACGCCACCAACAGCAGGAGCCCCGCCCAGCACCCCGCCCGTCCTCACCCAGATAACACCCTTCCCTGCCAACACGAAGTGCGTGACGACCATGACGGACCCACCTCACAAGGTCCTGTCCAAAGTCCGGCCCCTTCACAGCAGACTAACCAATCAGAGATGATGCTGTCTGCACAGGTCACATGACTCTCTACACACAGCGGCCATTTTAAACTGCTGAAAGGGTTTTATATTTAAATGCCAAAGTTAAACACAAATTAACTCAGATATGACAATCAGGCCACAAGGAGGTCAGCTGTAGAAATAAGTACTAATACTTATATATTGGTACATTACAGACATTCATGCATGGGGAGACTTAATAGAACCACAATAAGACCTTTATCTTTTTGTTTATGTTCCACATAATCAGACTGATATTATTAATAATCTCACTGTTAGGGAGTAGCTTCAACAGGAGAGGATGATGTTACTGTATGATGAATACAAATTAAGGTGATAAAATTACATGTATGGTATTTACTAGATTTTGTTGATGGATTAATGAATGGACTGTCATAAATATATATGTATATAAATATACAGATTAACTTTGATGATCAAATTCAGTGGTTCACCGCAAATTTGGAGATCAATCATGGAAAATGTAACCATTTTGTATATTGTTTGTTAACATAGTTGAAGGTATGTGTCTTAAATCCTTGTCTTGAGCAGCTGATCCCAAAAGCATTATATAAAAAAAAAATAGAATATTCTATGAATGTATTTATTGTTTCAACCCAAATTTGAGTTAACGCCTGAATTTATACCACAATTCAGTTTATTTGATACAGCCCAACATCACAAATACAAACTCCCCTCAGGGCTTTACAATCTGTAACATAACATCCTGTCCCGGGACCTCACATCGGATCAGGAACAACTCCCCAAATAAAGATAGTAAAAACCCTTTCACAGGGAAAACAGGAAGAGCCTTCAGGAGAGCAACAGAGGAGGATCCCTCTACTGATGGACAGAAGAATAGATGTCATGTGACCAGAATGAACAACGGAACAGAGTTACAGCACATTACATGAATATGACAGAAATTATTCATATAATGAGTAGTAGGCGTGGACCATGATCCATGAAGGAGGTAGAGAGGAGGGGCATCAGCAGGGCCATGGCACAAGGCAGGAGACAGGAGGTAGGAGGAAGGAGGCAGGAGACAGGAGGTAGAGAGGAGGGGCATCAGCAGGGCCATGGCAGGAGGTAGGAGACAGGAGACAGGAGGCAGGGGACAGGAGGTAGGAGACAGGAGATAGGAGGTAGGAGACAGGAGGTAGAGAGGAGGGGCATCAGCAGGGCCATGGCAGGAGGTAGGAGGCAGGAGACAGGAGGCAGGGGACAGGAGGTAGGAGACAGGAGGCAGAGAGGAGGGGCATCAGCAGGGCCATGGCAGGAAGCATGATTGAAAACATAAAGTCCCTGGTAAATTAAAGTGTCTCTATAATATTAATATTCCAATTGTTAAAAAAAGCATGAGGTGCAACACTTCACTTCATATATTCTGATCCATTAATCTGTGAATCCATGAATCCTGTAAACTTGTTAAATAGCTGAATGCATAATTATAAAACTAAAATCTCGACAATAAGCTGCTGAAAATATTTGAGAATTCTAATTTATCCTAAATTTTTTGGGAAAAGTATTGAGTCTTAGTTTTAATTGCTGGATATTCAGCGTTGTTTTAAGGGCTAAATAAAGATTCATAGTAAGTTGGATTCACATGTCACGGCCGGTGAAGGGCGTTAGAAAGTCAAATATAATATGAGGTCACTTTACAAACATTTGGAGACACTTTATCTAAATAAGGAACCAGAGAGGACCCTAAATTGAGCCCTGGTGTACACCAATAAACCACACAAATACACTCTTATTCATGATTCTTTTCTTTACAATAGAAAGAATAGAACATTCTTTAAATAACCCTGACATGTATTTATATATGTGATGAGTTACCTGATACATTTTAATATGTTTCTGCTTGATGGTCGGTGGATCCGGTTCATGACTCTTCAGTTCAGATGAAACATGTTTTTCCATCGATGAGTTTAAAATGGCCGCCGTAACTCTAACGAGGACCCTTTCAGGAACCTTTGAAGAAAACAGACTTCCTGTGAGCCTGAAGGCAGCAGAGAGGCAGCGCTGCTCACCATCAAACAGAACGAACTACAGCCAGTGAACGCACCACCAAAATCAGCTTTAACGATCAGACAACCCTCAGAGCAGAAGTTCTGTTCACGACGCCATAGAGGGAAAAGTGACTCCACTTACTGTCACATGGGACAGATTCAAGTTTACAGACAGGAAGCTACAGCTCTCAGTGAAGGCAGACAGGAAGCTACAGCTCTCAGTGAAGGCAGACAGGAAGCTACAGCTCTCAGTGAAGGCAGACAGGAAGCTACAGCTCTCAGTGAAGGTGCAAATCCAACTTGACCAAATGCATTATTATTATCTGCAGTTAAAAATGAGCAAGAGCGTTCTACTCTGTTTGTCTTGAAGGGATTCTACTCTTTATGTTTCTATTAAAACTCTTACGGTTGTTTTTTATTTAGTTAAACTCTGTTTTAAAAGGTGCTATATAAGTTGTTATTATTATTATTATATCACAAAAACAATAAAGTCTCAAAGTAACATTTTAAAAGATTTTACAGACTTTGTGGCTGAAACACACAAGAATCCTAATTTACCTTTAACACAAGTAACTAGTAGGAGGGTGAGACCGGGTGAGATCGGGTGAGATCCACGTCTTCTTCCATATCTGTTTGTTTCTGTGAGGCGTTCACTGACCTTTCAGTTCCACTAATGGGCTGTGAGGCGTTCACTGACCCGTGAGGATGTCCGTGTTAAACACTGAGCGGTTTGTAATGTTCATGTTGATCAGTCTTGTTCTTATAGTTGTATTAAAAAAAAAATATGTTGAAAATGTTAATGTTTGATTGTCATAAATAAACAAACAATGTTTTTACTCACGTGACCTCAAGAGCAATAAGTAATAATAATAATAATAATAATAATAATAAGGATATTGATATGAATTTGAATAAAGTAAACAGATTCATCAGTTAATTTGCAGCTGATCAACCAGCTGCTTGTAGCTCATTCTCCTCCAGATATAAACTGGAATTACAGAGACTAGAGCACTGGTTTCACTGGATTTAAATGGTTTTGTTGAGGATTGGGTTATGTAAAATATGAGTTCTTACTCTTTTCTTTTCTAAGTTCTTTTCATTTTCTCTTTATGCATTATAACTACATATGCATTATAACTAAATAGTTTTGAGTGAAATTATCTTTTATCACGCTGCATTATGCTAATTGTTTTGAGTGAAATTGTCTTCTATCACGCTTAATACGCTGTAGTACATTCCTGTTTTTTATATATCACAGGACACAAGTCTAAATATGGTGATGGTAGATAGTATCCTGTTATATACAGAAGACAGGTCTAAATATGGTCCTGCTGCTTATCAGATGACCTTGAGTAGCTTTTGCAGCTGTAACCACAAACACACTATTGAGCCTATTGAAATCGGTAGGCCACCGGGAAAAACGAACGAATGGGTTTTTTAACATCCGTCATTGTCTCTATAAATTGTAATGGAAAGCAAACTGAGAGGGAAACCTCAGGGTTCTAAAACGGGCCCTCCTTACACGGCTGGCGTAAGGAGTAGGCGCGCCCCCTAAATTCTGACCTGGTCAGGGCCGGTCCCGTTACAGTTTAAACTTCATCTACAGAGACTAGAGCACTGGTTTCACTGGATTTAAATGGTTTAACTTCATCTACAGAGACTACAGCACTGGTTTCACTGGAATCATAGACACTACAGCAGTGGTTACACTGAACACTGGATTTACAGAGCCTGCAACACTGGTTACACTGGATTCAGTGAAACCACACATGCTAACATGCTAATGTAAGCGTACTGTCTCACTTCCCGTTGCCATCATGGTAGTTCCTCCTCACTTCATGGTAGCTCCTCTCATCTTGGTAGCTCCTCCCATCAAGGTAGCTCCTCCCATCATGGTAACTCCTCCTCCTCCCATCATGGTAACTCCTCCTCTCATGATGGTAGCTCCTCCTCCTCTCATGATGGTAACTCCTCTCATCGTGGTAGCGCCTCCTCCTCCCATCATTGAAGCTCCTCCTCCTCCCATCATGGAAGCTTCTCCCCCTCTCATCATGGTAGCTCCGCCCAACATGGTAGCTCCTCCCATCAGTGTATGAATGGATGCGAGTGGTCTGAAGACTAGAAAAGATCTAAAAAGTACAGTTTATTTACCATTAGCTATATTAAGACTTTAGGACTTTCATGACTTTTCCACAGATGATCATCATTAATGAAAATCAGAGATATGATTCATGTAGATTAGACATAATAATATAGACGTATATGTTTTATCTACTTTTTTCAGAAATATATAAATTACATTATATAAATATAAAACCTTTTTTGATTTCAACATCCAGAATGTTTTTCAGCCCTCGGCACTGAAAAAAGAAAAAAAGAAACATGCACTTTATTAATCCCCTTGGGGAAAATCTTCTCTGCATTTGACCCATCCCTGGATAGGGAGCAGTGGGCAGCCCTGTGAGGCACAGGTCTACCGGTCTTCAGTTCCACAGCTCAACAGGTTCTCAGGTCCACAGCTCAACAGGTCCTCAGGTCCACAGCTCAACAGGTCCTCAGGTCCACAGGTCCACAGCTCAACAGGTCCTCAGGTCCACAGGTCCACAGGTCCACAGCTCAACAGCTCAACAGGTTCTCAGGTCCACAGCTCAACAGGTCCACAGCTCAACAGGTCCACAGGTCCACAGGTCCACAGCTCAACAGGTTTTCAGGTCCTCAGCTCAACAGGTTCTCAGGTTCTCAGGTCCACAGCTCAACAGGTCCACAGGTCCACAGCTCAACAGGTCCACAGCGCAACAGGTTCTCAGGTCCACAGCTCCACAGGTCTACGGGTCTTCAGGTCCACAGGTCTACAGCTCCACAGGTCCTCCGGTCTACACGCCCCCAGCAAAGACACGCTTGAAGTTTAGCGACCTGGTTGGTTTCATCTGGCTTGATCAATAGATATTGATCAATAGATATAGTTGATCGATAGATATAGTTGATCAATAGATATAATTGGTTGATAGATATAGTTGATCAATAGATATAATTGGTCGATAGATATAGTTGATCAATAGATATAGTTGATCGATAGATCCATCCATCCATCCATTATCATCCGCTTATCCAGGGTCGGTCGCGGTGGCAGCAGGTCCAGCAGACCCAGGCTTCCCTCTCACCAGCAACACTTTCCAGAGCATTCTGGGATCCCGAGGCATTCCCAGTCAGCTGGGAGATATAATCCCTCCAGCGTGTCCTCGGTCTTCCCCGGGGTCTCCTACCAGTTGGACGTGCCTGAAAGCCTCTAATGGGAGGCGTCCAGGAGAATCCTGACTAGATGCTGAACCACCTCAGCTGACTCCTCTAGACACGAAGGAGCAGCGGCTCGACGCCAAGCTCCCTCCTGATGTTCGAGCTCCTTACCCTATCTCTAAGGCTGATCCCTACAGAGGAAACTCATCTCCTTACCTTATCTCTAAGGCTGATCCCTACAGAGGAAACTCATCTCCTTACCCTATCTCTAAGGCTGAGCCCTACAGAGGAAACTCATCTCCTTACCCTATCTCTAAGGCTCTACAGGTCTACAGGTCCCCATGTCTACAGGTTGTTGAATGATCATAGGACAAATATGAAGGGTCTAAAAGTATACTTGTGTACACATAACCTGCATAAAATGCTATAATGTATCATCTTTCCTGTATAAGGGGTATTATGTAACCGATCTGGTGTAAAAAGATGCATTTTTTACTTCCTGTAGTCTGTATGACTGCAGGATGCATGATGTAATCCTGGCATGTGAAGAAGAGGAGTGGACCGCTTCTGGGTCTGCGGATTTCTCCAGATATCTGTGTCTGGATAGGGAATCCACCAGTTATTTGGAAAACTGGACTTAATAAAGCTCTTTACCAAAAGAGGAGAAAAATCCCATTTGCCCCGCCCTTAGGGACTGGGACAAGGATCCCAGCTTTAGAGACTGAATGCCACTTCTGCTATCAGAGGACTTGGATTCCTAGCCTCTCTGAGACGAGACAGGAAACCTGCCAGCTTTCTAGAAAACTGGACCAAACAAGCTCCTTTGATTGTCAAAGGATCAGGCTTGACAAGCTCCTCTACCTTCAGAGGATCAAGCTCCTCTACCTTTAGAGGATCAAGCTCCTCTACCTTCAGAGGATCAAGCTGGACTTGACAAGCTCCTCTACCTTCAGAGGATCAAGTTCCTCTACCCTCAGAGGATCAAGTTCCTCTACCCTCAGAGGATCAAGCTTGACAAGATCCTTTACCTTCAGAGGTTCAATCTTGACAAGTTCCTCTACCTTCAGAGGATCAAGTTCCTCTACCTTCAGAGGATCAAGCTTGACTTGACAAGCTCATCTACCTTCAGAGGATCAATCTTGACAAGCTTCTTTACCTTCAGAGGATCAATCTTGACAAGCTCCTTTACCTTCAGAGGTTCAATCTTGACAAGCTCCTTTACCTTCAGAGGTTCAATCTTGACAAGCTCCTTTACCTTCAGAGGATCAATCTTGACAAGCTCCTTTACCTTCAGAGGTTCAATCTTGACAAGCTCATCTCCCTTCAGAGGATCAAGCTCCTCTACCTTCAGAGGATCAATCTTGACAAGCTCATCTACCTTCAGAGGATCAAGCTCCTCTAGCTTCAGAGGATCAAGCTCCTCTAGCTTCAGAGGATCAAGCTTGACGTACCACATATGTAGAAAACCCCTGAACACTTTTTGCATGTGACACTAACTGTTTCATTGAATTGAACGTGTTGATTTATAGAGGAAAAAAACTGAAATAAAACCACAGCCGTACCATTTTGTAAGCTGAACTAAACTAAAGACTCTAGTTCTTTATCAGTCTAACTTCTGTCATGAACAGTGTGATACTGAGCTGAACTAAACTAAAGACTCTAGTTCTTTATCAGTCTAACTTATGTCATGAACAGTGTGATACTGAGCTGAACTAAACTAAAGACTCTAGTTCTTTATCAGTCTAACTTCTGTCATGAACAGTGTGATACTGAGCTGAACTAAACTAAAGACTCTAGTTCTTTATCAGTCTAACTTATGTCATGAACAGTGTGATACTGAGCTGAACTAAACTAAAGACTCTAGTTCTTTATCAGTCTAACTTATGTCATGAACAGTGTGATACTGAGCTGAACTAAAGACTCTAGTTCTTTATCAGTCTAACCTCTGTCATGAACAGTGTGATACTGAGCTGAACTAAACTAAAGACTCTAGTTATTTATCAGTCTAACCTCTGTCCTGAACAGTGTGATACTGAGCTGAACTAAAGACTCTAGTTCTTTATCAGTCTAACCTCTGTCCTGAACAGTGTGATACTGAGCTGAACTAAACTAAAGACTCTAGTTCTTTATCAGTCTAACCTCTGTCATGAACAGTGTGATACTGAACTAAACTAAAGACTCTAGTTCTTTATCAGTCTAACCTCTGTCATGAACAGTGTGATACTGAGCTGAACTAAAGACTCTAGTTCTTTATCAGTCTAACTTCTATGACGCCTCCAGAGGACCTTAAGGTAAGAACTCTGGTGGAAGACTTTGCAGTGTTTAAAATGTGAGTGTATAACATAGGCAATAGTAAATTACAGACGATGTAAAGAACTATTCATACTGGGTGTTAGGGTTATTCATACTGGTGAGGGGTCGTAAAAGACTTTCAGAAAGGCAATAATTCCGAAAATTCTAACAAAAAAAGGCCGAAGCTGTTATACCATATCAGTGAGTATTATCATTTACTCCGGGGTCACAGCTGGAGGAGTGACCACCGCGTCAGGGGTGGAGCCTGTCTCCCCCCCCCCCTCCCCGGAGCAGGACCTCTGCATATGTTACCAGGTCTACAGGTCTTCTGGATCAGTGGCCCTGATACTTACGCCAACAATCAGGTTTTACGTGTCCTGTACGTTCAGATTGAGGTGAACTTCCTGTTTCAAACAGCTGGAATAACTCACTCTTCACGGTGTGTAAAGAGCTGGAATAACTTAATCTTCACGGTGTGTAAACAGCTGGAATAACTCACTCTTCACAGCTGGAATAACTCACTCTTCACAGCTGGAATAACTCACTTCACGGTGTGCAAACAGCTGGAATAACTCACTCTTCACGGTGTGCAAACAGCTGGAATAACTCACTCTTCACAGCTGGAATAACTCACTCTTCACGGTGTGCAAACAGCTGGAATAACTCACTATTCACGGTGTGCAAACAGCTGGAATAACTCACTCTTCACGGTGTGCAAACAGCTGGAATAACTCACTCTTCACCGTGTGCAAACAGCTGGAATAACTCTTCACGGTGTGCGTGTGCAAACAGCTGGAATAACTCACTCTTCACAGCTGGAATAACTCACTCTTCACCGTGTGCAAACAGCTGGAATAACTCTTCACGGTGTGCGTGTGCAAACAGCTGGAATAACTCACTCTTCACGGTGTGCAAACAGCTGGAATAACTCTTCACGGTGTGCGTGTGCAAACAGCTGGAATAACTCACTCTTCACAGCTGGAATAACTCACTCTTCACAGCTGGAATAACTCACTTCACAGTGTGCAAACAGCTGGAATAACTCACTCTTCACCGTGTGCAAACAGCTGGAATAACTCACTCTTCACGGTGTGCAAACAGCTGGAATAACTCTTCACGTGTGCGTGTGCAAACAGCTGGAATAACTTACTCTTCACAGCTGGAATAACTCACTCTTCACGGTGTGTAAACAGCTGGAATAACTCACTCTTCAGTGTGTAAACAGCTGGAATAATTCACTCTTCAGTGTGTGCAAACAGCTGGAATAACTCACTCTTCACCGTGTGCAAACAGCTGGAATAACTCACTCTTCACGGTGTGCAAACAGCTGGAATAACTCTTCACGTGTGCGTGTGCAAACAGCTGGAATAACTCACTCTTCACAGCTGGAATAACTCACTCTTCACGGTGTGCAAACAGCTGGAATAACTCACTATTCACGGTGTGCAAACAGCTGGAATAACTCACTCTTCACGGTGTGCAAACAGCTGGAATAACTCACTCTTCACCGTGTGCAAACAGCTGGAATAACTCTTCACGGTGTGCGTGTGCAAACAGCTGGAATAACTCACTCTTCACAGCTGGAATAACTCACTCTTCACCGTGTGCAAACAGCTGGAATAACTCTTCACGGTGTGCGTGTGCAAACAGCTGGAATAACTCACTCTTCACGGTGTGCAAACAGCTGGAATAACTCTTCACGGTGTGCGTGTGCAAACAGCTGGAATAACTCACTCTTCACAGCTGGAATAACTTACTCTTCACAGCTGGAATAACTCACTCTTCACGGTGTGTAAACAGCTGGAATAACTCACTCTTCAGTGTGTAAACAGCTGGAATAATTCACTCTTCAGTGTGTAAACAGCTGGAATAACTCACTCTTCACGGTGTGTAAACAGCTGGAATAATTTACTCTTCAGTGTGTAAACAGCTGGAATAACTCACTCTTCAGTGTGTAAACAGCTGGAATAATTCACTCTTCAGTGTGTAAACAGCTGGAATAACTCACTCTTCAGTGTGTAAACAGCTGGAATAACTCACTCTTCAGTGTGTAAACATCTGGAATAACTCACTCTTCAGTGTGTAAACATCTGGAATAACTCACTCTTCAGTGTGTAAACAGCTGGAATAATTTACTCTTCAGTGTGTAAACATCTGGAATATCTTACTCCTCACGCTGTGCAAACAGCTGGAATAACTCACTCTTCACGGTGTGCGTGTTGATAATATAAATCCTTATATTCTGCATTACTCTTCATGTCTATTAAAGTTCAGGTTAGCGAGGTCAGTATAACACAGCTATGCAGCTGGAGCTGGTTGTGTCTATGAAATGTCCAGTTCTCAAGGGAAGTTAGTCACACGCCTGCGCACTTCAACACCACAACTGTTTATCAGTATGTTGACATTATGGAAGCAGACTGGTCGTTGTGTTCCAGTCTTGTGAGAAAAGATGAGAACACGGGATTCTCCTCCTCTTGACAGGATAGAGCGAATCAGATGTTAGGACGAGGCGAGACGAACCTGTGACGATAAACTGTGTATGAAAGGCCCCACTTCCGTGGTGGGGCAGTTGTTCTTTGACCAACCTGCGTGTTGCTGTACCACTCACTGCTTTGCAACTGCAGCGCTTGCTACTTTACTTGTGATCATTTAGTAAATAAATATAGAGAACGAGAGAAGTTGTTGAACTGAGTTCTTCCGGAGGCTACACCAGGCATCCAATAATTGACACACGCTAACAGTGTGCAAACAGCTGGAATAACTCACTCTTGACAGCTGGAATAACTCACTCTTCAGTGTGTGCAAACAGCTGGAATATCTCACTCTTCAGTGTGTGCAAACAGCTGGAATAACTCACTCTTCAGTGTGTGCAAACAGCTGGAATAACTCACTCTTCAGTGTGTGCAAACAGCTGGAATAACTCACTCTTCACAGCTGGAATAACTCACTCTTCAGTGTGTGCAAACAGCTGGAATAACTCACTCTTCACAGCTGGAATAACTCACTCTTCAGTGTGTAAACAGCTGGAATAACTCACTCTTCACAGCTGGAATAACTCACTCTTCAAGGTGTGTGTGTGCAAACAGCTGGAATAACTCACTCTTCACAGCTGGAATAACTCACTCTTCACAGCTGGAATAACTCACTCTTCACAGCTGGAATAACTCACTCTTCAGTGTGTGTAAACAGCTGGAATAACTTACTCTTCACAGCTGGAATAACTCACTCTTCAAGGTGTGTGTGTGCAAACAGCTGGAATAACTCACTCTTCACGTTGTGCGTGTGCAAACAGCTGGAATAACTCACTCTTCACGTTGTGCGTGTGCAAACAGCTGTTGGTGCTTTTACTGGACATTAAATACAGTTGGAGTTTCAGGCTTCAGATCACAATGAGGCTACAGTCCTCCAGCAGAGAAGAAGAACAAACATATAAACCTAAAGCTTCAGTCCATCAGGTGAGTCCAGGTTCTGTCTCTGATGTCACACTTTAGGCCCCGCCCCTTTCTGAAACACTGAAAGAGAAGCAGTCCTCTGGCCTCCATCACCTGGTGAACAGTGCGTTCAGGTGCTCAGATCACGGGACTGATTTCAGCCAATGAAATGTAGGAATAACCAAGTTTGACTGACTCAGTCGCCATGGAAATGAGCATTAGATCAAGTTATTGGTCATCAAACAGATATCTGATCAATAGATTTAGTTTCTGTCCAAACATCACATTCTGGAGACCATTTTATTCTGGAAATTACTTTTGAATCTGCAACTGATGTGTTATTGTACACACACACACATGATATATAGATATATATATATATATATATATATATATATATATATATATATATATATATATATATATATATATATATATGAGAGAGAGATACATATACATGTGTAACATGATTTAATAATTGATCAGTTTAAATAAATGGGTTTAAAGGAGTTCAGTGTTTTCTATCCAGAGAATCAACATTAACGAACAACCAGGAGCACCTGAACGCATCACAGAGACAGCAGGAGGCGGGGCCATCATATTGCACAACCAATCAGCTGGCTCCACCGTAGCGTCCACAGAGGGTTATTGATAAGGCATCCGTTCCGTCAGGAAGTCCTGATCCACCTGACAGGAAGTCCTGATCCACCACGAGAACCACTTCCTGCTCTTCAAAGTAAAAGCACGAGGAAACCGTTCAGTCTGTGCTTCAGTCTGTCAGAATCAGGGCTGATCACCACGGATCAATAGCTGATCAATATGTTTGAGCACTAAACGGAGCAGCTGATGAAGATGAAGATGATGAAGGAGATTCACTCTAACATCGATCAATAGATCTGATCTCTATTGGTTATGGTCTAACTGAACATTGATAGATGGTCTTGAACTGATCTGGACTAGATTCTGGATCCATCTGGTCTCAGTGAACCAGTTCAAGGCCCTCAGAGCCCCGGGACCCCCTGTGGGGCCGCGAGCCTCAGCTTCTTTACCACCAGAAATAAAAATTATCAGCCAATCAGCGATCAATCACCCTGATCACTGACAGACTGACAGGAGGACCTGGACTCTCAGGAAGGGGTCTGAGGGGACCTGCAGTCTGTACCTGGACCCAGAGGTGGGGGGCAGTCTGAGGGGGTCTCCTCTACGGGGGTCTCCTCTACGGGGGTCTCCTCTACGGGGGTCTCCTCCAGAGGCCCCGCCTGCAGCTCTCTGATTGGAGGACCGGTTCCTCCTGCTGTTGTGGTTTCGACAGGAACAACTTTCTGATCTTCACCTCCTGCTGACCCCTGACCTCCAGATGCTCCTCCTTGGGACCCGGGGTCCAAGGAGGAGGAGGAGGAAGAAGAGGAGGACAGAGCTTCGGTGATGATGGCCGCCGTCTGAGCGACCCAGTTCAGCTCTGACCTCACCTCCCCTGCACCTCCTGATGCTGCTGGGGAGGACGAGGTCTGGGGGTCAGTCTGCGCCTCCTGCTGGGTGCTGTTGGGTCCTGGTCCGGGTGCTGGACCGGGTGCTGGACCGGGTGCTGGACCGGGTGCTGGACCTGGTCCCGGCCCAGCGGCAGCAGCACTGTTGTTGTTGTTCAGGTTGTCCTGCAGGGCCGTCTGGTTCTGACCCGCCTGCTGGTTCTGGAGCAGCATCTCCTGGATCCGGATCTGCTGCAGGATGGCAGGAAGCTCGTAGTGGTGGAAGAAGTAGATCATGGAGTGCTGAGGAGGAGGAAGAGGAGGTTAACGACAGGAAGTGATTTAAACTTCCTGAGGGGGGGGGGGGGGGGGTCTCACCTGGATGAAGAGCCAGGAGGTGACCTACCTGAGGGGGGGGGGGGGGGGGGGGGGGGTCTCACCTGGATGAAGAGCCAGGAGGTGACCAGGGCCAGGCTGCTGTACTGCCCGTTGAAGCGGTAATGATACGCGTAGAATGCAAAGTGGTAAAGGTAGAAGAACCTGAGGACAAAGACAGTCTCAAGGTCAGTCATCCCTCTCTATGGACTTCTATACAACCAGAGGAGTCACCTCCTGCTGGTCAGGAGAGATAATGCAGCTTTAACACATGAAGCATAGACTTCTATACAACCAGAGGAGTCGCTGAAGAGCAACAACAGTCGTTACGGCTCTACACCGGTATGACGGGATATGAAACATTCATACCGTATGGAAATTTATATAGCGCTTTTCATGATACTTCAGAGGGAGGGGTTACCTATAGAGATCTGTCACCCCATGTCTGGTGCTGTCCTCTGGGGGATGGACAGGAGACATCAGAGGAGCTGACAGGGTGGAGGGTGGTGGTGGAGCAGGTTGAGGGAGGAGGGGCATGATGGAGGGTGGTGGTGGAGCAGGTTAGTGAGGGAGGAGGGGCCTGATGGAGGGTGGTGGTGGAGCAGGTTAGTGAGGGAGGAGGGGCCTGATGGAGGGTGGTGGTGGAGCAGGTTGAGGGAGGAGGGGCCTGATGGAGGGTGGTGGTGGAGCAGGTTAGTGAGGGAGGAGGGGCCTGATGGAGGGTGGTGGTGGAGCAGGTTGAGGGAGGAGGGGCCTGATGGAGGGTGGTGGTGGAGCAGGTTAGTGAGGGAGGAGGGGCCTGATGGAGGGTGGTGGTGGAGCAGGTTAGTGAGGGAGGAGGGGCCTGATGGAGGGTGGTGGTGGAGCAGGTTAGTGAGGGAGGAGGGGCATGATGGAGGGTGGTGGTGGAGCAGGTTAGTGAGGGAGGAGGGGCCTGATGGAGGGTGGTGGTGGAGCAGGTTGGTGAGGGAGGGTGGTGGTGGAGGAGGGGCCTGATGGAGGGTGGTGGTGGAGGAGGGGCCTGATGGAGGGGTTTCTGAGTGAGGAGGAGGATTCTGTATTGGATCCGTTGTGGGACGGGGAGCCAGTGGAGGTTCTGGAGAACAGCTGATGTGATCACCAGCAGAGTTCTGGATGTACTGAGTTCATTGAGGGTTGTGGATGATGGGCCATAGAGAATACTGTTACCATAATCTATTCTGGAGGGGATGAAGGGCGGATCAGGGTTTCGGCAGCAAATGAGGAGAGAGATGGGCGGAGACGATGTTTTTAGTGAAAGAAGGCAGTTCTGGTGATTTGTTTGATGTGGTGTTCAAGGAGAGGCTGCTGTCAAACATGACTGATGTGTGGGGAGGAGACAGAGGAGCTGTCGATGGTGAGGGAGAGTGTGACTGGTTTTGGTGAGAGATTTGGGAACTATGATGATCATATCAGATTTATCACAGTTGAGTTTTAGAAAGTTGGTTTGCATCCATGATTTTATGTCAGTGAGGCAGGCAGTCAGAGTGAGTGAGTGAGTGAGTGAGTGAGTGAGGCAGTGAGGCAGTCAGAGTGGAGTGGAGTGGGATGGATGGATAGATAGATAGATATAGAGATCAATGATGTGAGCCGGTGTTGGTCATGTGACTAACCTCAGCCAGTGGCGTTTGCTGGTATTGGTGTGACAGCAGATGGCGTCATACTGGTCGGCCAACCAGACGATGAGGATGATGTAGAAGGCTGTCGTTGTGTCGTTGAAGAACTCAGACATGATGGCCTCCATGCCTGATGACAGGAAGTGACACCAGCAGGTCAGTGTTTCACTCTTTCAGCCGCACAAAACCAACATGTCACAAGAAGAGACCACGTCTGATGACTACCATCAAAAGGTTTGTCTCATGAAGCTGTGAAAGAAACCTTGTTTGTATCATGGACTTGGATTTAACATCTTCCTCTGAAGACTTTGTCTAGACTCTGGATTTAACATCTTCCTCTCAGGACTTGACTGTCTAGACTCGGGACTTGAAAGACTTGATGGACTAGAATTAGGTAGACCCCTGTAGCCCAACTGTTCTGACCAGGTTTAGACTAGATTTGCGGCTGGTCCCGTCTTGGCTAGGGCCTTGTCAGGAAGCAGACTTACCAACGAGGGCCAGGATGACGGTGAGCAGAGGGGCTGCTGGGAAGGCGATGGTCATGTTCATCTCTAACATCTGAAGGAGATCCACTGAGGGGACAGAGACCAGATCAACACACTGAGGGGACAGAGACCAGATCAACACACTGAGGGGACAGAGACCACATCAACACACTGAGGGAACAGAGACCACATCAACACACTGAGGGGACAGAGACCACATCAACACACTGAGGGGACAGAGACCACATCAACACACTGAGGGGACAGAGACCACATCAACACACTGAGGGGACAGAGACCACATCAACACACTGAGGGGACAGAGACCACATCAACACACTGAGGGGACAGAGACCACATCAACACACTGAGGGTTCATCCACTGTCTGACAACAACTGTTCAGGTACTGGAGCAGACCTCTACAGTCAGTTATTAAGCCCTCTGGACCAGACTAGACTACATTGAACTGGACTAGACTACATGAACTGGTCTGGACTGGCCTAAATGAACTGGTCTGGACTAAATGAACTGGTCTGGCCTAAATGAACTGGACTGGACTAAATGAACTGGACTGGACTAAATGAACTGGACTGGACTAAATGAACTGGACTGGACTAAATGAACTGGTCTGGACTAAATGAACTGGTCTGGACTAAATGAACTGGACTGGCCTAAATGAACTGGACTGGACTAAATGAACTGGTCTGGCCTAAATGAACTGGTCTGGCCTAAATGAACTGGTCTGGACTAAATGAACTGGTCTGGCCTAAATGAACTGGACTGGACTAAATGAACTGGACTGGACTAAATGAACTGGTCTGGCCTAAATGAACTGGACTGGCCTAAATGAACTGGACTGGCCTAAATGAACTGGACTGGACTAAATGAACTGGACTGGACTAAATGAACTGGTCTGGCCTAAATGAACTGGTCTGGCCTAAATGAACTGGTCTGGACTGAGTGCTGTGTGGATGTGAGGTATCAGAGTGAACTGACCGATAAAGACGAAGATCTGGTGATGAGAATATCTGAGCAGCATGGACACTGACAGAGTCTGGAAAAGACAAAACATGAAAACTTCAAACGACTCAGATACTTGATCTAGTTTGGCTTTCTGTTTAATCTTCCTCTTCATTCTAAAACACGTTTGATTTGAACATGAAAGTCTAACCTCATGACTAATTTCTCCAGTTTCCATGATAAATTATTCACTTACGAAGATGACCATGATGACGAAGGCGGCCAGGTAGGATGTTCTGGCCATCCACATGCTGACAAAGCGGTAATGTTCTCCAGACACCACGTTCCTCAGGAACCCTGCAGAGAACCACACTGACATCAACTCTCTCCGGAGGACTCAGTTTATAACTCACTTATGACTTATTCTGTCATCAGAGAAAGATTCTCCTACCATGTGACCCCAAAGAGAGCTGCTCCCTGAAGGCAGGTCTATAGTTAGGGCAGGTCTATAGTTAGGACAGGTCTATAGTTAGTGCCGGTTCAGGTCTATAATTGGGACTGGCTCAGGTCTATAATTGGGACTGGCTCAGGTCTATAGTTAGGACTGGCTCAGGTCTATAGTTGGGACTGGCTCAGGTCTATAGTTGGGACTGGCTCAGGTCTATAATTGGGACTGGCTCAGGTCTATAATTGGGACTGGCTCAGGTCTATAATTGGGACTGGCTCAGGTCTATAATTGGGACTGGCTCAGGTCTATAGTTGGGACTGGCTCAGGTCTATAGTTGGGACTGGCTCAGGTCTATAGTTGGGACTGGCTCAGGTCTATAATTGGGACTGGCTCAGGTCTATAATTGGGACTGGCTCAGGTCTATAGTTGGGACTGGCTCAGGTCTATAGGTGGGACTGGCTCAGGTCTATAGTTGGGACTGGCTCAGGTCTATAGTTGGGACTGGCTCAGGTCTATAGTTGGGACTGGCTCAGGTCTATAGTTGGGACTGGCTCAGGTCTATAGTTGGGACTGGCTCAGGTCTATAGTGTTAGATGCCAGATCAAAATATTTTGGAACCCTTTTTACCACGTCATTATATTTGTGATTAAACTCTGGCCTTGCTCTACCTTTGTTCTCCTCGTTCTCTGCGAGCGCCTTCACACTGGACATCAGGATGTCGTCGTAGCCCAAAAACTCGTCGAGCAGGAAGCGACTGAAGCCGTCGCCGAAACACTCGTCCTTCATGGGATCTGAACGGGTACAAGTTTCATCAAAGGAGTGAGTCACGTGACTGAGGCAGACCGTGTTCAGCGGGCTCCATTTTGTGCCTCCTGGTTTCCTCCCTCCTTGGCCTCAGTGCTCCACCTTGAAGGACGTCCCAATTCTAGAATGCATCTCTAGAAGGCTTTGAAATGACGTCTCATTGGTTAAATGCCTGTTGCCTCAGCTCCTCTCTTATCTCCTGTGGCTTGGACTAAGATGCTAGGAGAGGAGGTGAGGAAAGGAATCAAGGATGTACAAACTGGGAAATGAAGGCCTTCAGTGACTCACCCAAAGTGACGACCATGACGGGGATGTTGAGTCTCTGTCTGGTGCTCTGAGACAAACGCAGGAAGCCGTACTCCAGAGAATACTCCACGATGTACTCCTCCTGAGGCCACACTGAGGGACAGCAAGAACAGACCCTTTACAGACGCCTTTACAGACGCCACAGACACCTTTACAGACGCCACAGACCCAATAGACTCCTTTACAGACGCCACAGACCCAATAGACTCCTTTACAGACGCCACAGACCCAATAGACTCCTTTACAGACGCCACAGACCCAATAGACTCCTTTACAGACGCCACAGACCCAATAGACTCCTTTACAGACGCCACAGACGCCAACAGACAGGACTACAGTATCTGGAGGTTTATCTTCT
>JBAMJR010000023.1:117500-130000 GCA_038501785.1 Myoxocephalus aenaeus | reverse complement strand
GCAGGACCCGGAACCCTCTAAACCAGGACCCGGAACCCCTTAACCCAGGACCCAGGACCCGGACCCTGTAGAGTCATTTCAGTTTAATCTAAACCCGTCCGGTGGTTTCACCTGTGAGCTAACAAGAGCTAACAGGAGCTAACAGAGTTAACAGGAGACCAGAGACTCAGCAGCCTGACGAGACAACCACCTGACCGGAAATACGGGTCCTACGGAGCGGAGCCTAACCCTGAGCTTGATCTGCCAGGTGCAAACCCCATAACCCACTAGGTCCATGTATCAGACCCACATAGACCCACTAGGTCCATGTATCAGACCCACATAGACCACATAGACCCACTAGGTCCATGTATCAGACCCACATAGACCCACTAGGTCCATGTATCAGACCCACATAGACCCACTAGGTCCATGTATCAGACCCACATAGACCACATAGACCCACTAGGTCCATGTATCAGACCCACATAGACCACATAGACCCACTAGGTCCATGTATCAGACCCACTAGGTCCATGTATCAGACCCACATAGACCCACTAGGTCCATGTATCAGACCCACATAGACCCACTAGGTCCATGTATCAGACCCACTAGGTCCATGTATCAGACCCACATAGACCCACTAGGTCCATGTATCAGACCCACATAGACCCACTAGGTCCATGTATCAGACCCACATAGACCACATAGACCCACTAGGTCCATGTATCAGACCCACATAGACCCACTAGGTCCATGTATCAGACCCACATAGACCCACTAGGTCCATGTATCAGACCCACATAGACCACATAGACCCACTAGGTCCATGTATCAGACCCACATAGACCCACTAGGTCCATGTATCAGACCCACATAGACCACATAGACCCACTAGGTCCATGTATCAGACCCACATAGACCCACTAGGTCCATGTATCAGACCCACATAGACCACATAGACCCACTAGGTCCATGTATCAGACCCACATAGACCCACTAGGTCCATGTATCAGACCCACTAGGTCCATGTATCAGACCCACATAGACCCACTAGGTCCATGTATCAGACCCACATAGACAACATAGACCCACTAGGTCCATGTATCAGACCCACATAGACCCACTAGGTCCATGTATCAGACCCACATAGACCCACTAGGTCCATGTATCAGACCCACATAGACCACATAGACCCACTAGGTCCATGTATCAGACCCACATAGACCACATAGACCCACTAGGTCCATGTATCAGACCCACTCCTCTGGTTGTATAGAAGTATATGCTTCATGTGTTAAAGCTGCATTCTCTCTCCTGACCACCAGGGGGCGACTCCTCTGGTTGTATAGAAGTCTATGCTTCATGTTTTAAAGCTGCATTCTCTCTCCTGACCACCAGGGGGCGACTCCTCTGGTTGTATAGAAGTCTATGCTTCATGTGTTAAAGCTGCATTCTCTCTCCTGACCACCAGGGGGCGACTCCTCTGGTTGTATAGAAGTATATGCTTCATGTGTTAAAGCTGCATTCTCTCTCCTGACCACCAGGGGGCGACTCCTCTGGTTGTATAGAAGTATATGCTTCATGTGTTAAAGCTGCATTCTCTCTCCTGACCACCAGAGGGCGACTCCTCTTGTTGTATAGAAGTATTCATGTGTTACAGCTGCATTCTCTCTACTGACCACCATAATGTTCGTATTCAGACTAATAAATACACATTCTGCTTTGAAACTACAGTACAAATAAAATACACTTAAACTTTTCAATTTACTTCAAGGTGTTAGTAATATTTCATACGACAATATTCCAACTTTATGATAAATGTTTGTTTTTACACTGTGTAATGTTAGACCAATAACATAAAAAAACAAACATATAGTTCAAGTTAACCACATCATCAGGGTCCTCGTTACAACATGATACTGATCAATGTTCGTATTCTGACTCCTGCATTAACAAATGAACTCAGATATGTTATTATAGAATATGTATAAATATGTATTTATTTGAGGAGCCTGGCAGACCTCGCTCAGGGTATACATGCCCTCTCATCTGTAGAGAAGGCTGCCCCGCCGCCGCCATCTTAGAAAAACACCATTTACAATCTAAAAAAGAAGCGACAAACACTGAGAAGAACGTATTCATTAATTAGTCAAACACGTGTTCAGAGTTTTAATGAGCGTTATAGTTTCCTACTTTATTGTTATAATGAATAGATAATATAATATTTTACAGACAGGCTTCTGTAGAGACGCCCCATGAACTGCGGGGTCCTGGTACTTTGTTGAAGTGAGTAACTGAAGGAAGGTTTGTTTGTTACAACAGCGACCATTATAGTTAATATTACTGTTAATATTATATTTAATACCAAAGACTCTTCTTTCATTTACTTCTTTTATTTTTTTGTTTGGAGCCAAAACAAAGTGAGGTAAGCTAACGTTAGCATATATCTGCTAGCTACATAGACACAGGGCGAGACCTGGTTTTAAATGAGACCCGGTTCCTCAAAGACCCGGTTTTAAATGAGACCCGGTTCCTCAAAGACCCGGTTTTAAATGAGACCCGTTTCCTCAAAGACCCGGTTTTAAATGAGACCCGGTTCCTCAAAGACCCGGTTTTATATGAGACCCGGTTCCTCAAAGACCCGGTTTTAAATGAGACCCGTTTCCTCAAAGACCCGGTTTTAAATGAGACCCGGTTCCTCAAAGACCCGGTTTTAAATGAGACCCGGTCTTAAATGAGACCCGGTTGCTCAAAGACCCGGTTTTAAATGAGACCCGTTTCCTCAAAGACCCGGTTTTAAATGAGACCCGGTCTTAAATGAGACCCGGTTGCTCATAGACCCGGTTTTGTATGAGACCCGTCACCATAATAATTAATGTTTGTGGTCGCTTTAATGCCATGTCTCTGTTGTATCTCAAAGACATACCATAATAATCTAATCGATGCATATGTTTGATCAATCACACCATCGATTCGTGCACGTGTTATTTAAAACGTGCACGTAACAGGAAAGGCTTTCTTCTCATTTCCTATATTCTCCTGAAGGAGTAAACAGGAAGTCACTGTTTGTGACTTCCTGTTCGATCTGTAGGCTACTTGTAGTTTAGATTAATATATGTGTGTGTGTGTGTGTGTGTGTGTGTCTGTCTGTGTTCAGGTGAAGCCTCCTGTTGGCCTCCAGCTTCTTCTTCGGTGGTGCCATGGAGCTGGCGTACGTGTGCGACTGGGAGAAGCGTCCTAAGAGCACTCACTGCCCCTCCATCCCTCTGGTGTGCTCCTGGTCCTGCAGGAACCTGGTGGCCTTCAGCACAGACCTGAAGGGAGAGGACGACGACAAGGGTGAGCTGCAGCACAGAGAACGCACCTGCAGCACACCTGCAGCACAGACGCACCTACAACACTCCTGCAGCACAGACGCACCTACAACACTCCTGCAGCACAGAGAACGCACCTGCAGCACACCTGCAGCACAGACGCACCTACAACACTCCTGCAGCACAGACGCACCTACAACACTCCTGCAGCACAGACACACCTACAACACTCCTGCAGCACAGACGCACCTACAACACTCCTGCAGCACAGACGCACCTACAACACACCTACAACACTCCTGCAGCACAGACGCACCTACAACACACCTACAACACTCCTGCAGCACAGACGCACCTACAACACACCTACAACACTCCTGTAGCACAGACGCACCTACAACACTCCTGCAGCACAGACGCACCTACAACACTCCTGCAGCACAGACGCACCTACAACACTCCTGCAGCACAGACGCACCTACAACACTCCTGTAGCACAGACGCACCTACAACACTCCTGCAGCACAGACGCACCTACAACACTCCTGTAGCACAGACGCACCTACAACACTCCTGCAGCACAGACGCACCTACAGCACACCTGCAGCACAGACGCACCTACAACACACCTGCAGCACAGACGCACCTACAACACTCCTGCAGCACAGACACACCTACAACACTCCTGCAGCACAGACGCACCTACAACACACCTACAACACTCCTGCAGCACAGACGCACCTACAACACTCCTGCAGCACAGACGCACCTACAACACTCCTGCAGCACAGACACACCTACAACACTCCTGCAGCACAGACGCACCTACAACACTCCTGCAGCACAGACGCACCTACAACACTCCTGCAGCACAGACACACCTACAACACACCTGCAGCACAGACGCACCTACAACACTCCTGCAGCACAGACGCACCTACAACACTCCTGCAGCACAGACGCACCTACAACACTCCTGCAGCACAGACGCACCTACAACACTCCTGCAGCACAGACACACCTACAACACACCTGCAGCACAGACGCACCTACAACACTCCTGCAGCACAGACGCACCTACAACACTCCTGCAGCACAGACGCACCTACAACACTCCTGCAGCACAGACGCACCTACAACACTCCTGCAGCACAGACGCACCTACAACACTCCTGCAGCACAGACGCACCTACAACACTCCTGCAGCACAGACGCACCTACAACACACCTACAACACTCCTGCAGCACAGACGCACCTACAGCACACCTGCAGCACAGACGCACCTACAACACACCTGCAGCACAGACGCACCTACAACACTCCTGCAGCACAGACACACCTACAACACTCCTGCAGCACAGACGCACCTACAACACACCTACAACACTCCTGCAGCACAGACGCACCTACAACACTCCTGCAGCACAGACGCACCTACAACACTCCTGCAGCACAGACGCACCTACAACACTCCTGCAGCACAGACGCACCTACAACACTCCTGCAGCACAGACGCACCTACAACACTCCTGCAGCACAGACGCACCTACAACACTCCTGCAGCACAGACGCACCTACAGCACACCTGCAGCACAGACGCACCTACAACACACCTGCAGCACAGACGCACCTACAACACTCCTGCAGCACAGACGCACCTACAACACACCTACAACACTCCTGCAGCACAGACACACCTACAACACTCCTGCAGCACAGACGCACCTACAACACACCTACAACACTCCTGCAGCACAGACGCACCTACAACACACCTACAACACTCCTGCAGCACAGACGCACCTACAACACTCCTGCAGCACAGACGCACCTACAACACTCCTGCAGCACAGACGCACCTACAACACTCCTGCAGCACAGACGCACCTACAACACTCCTGCAGCACAGACGCACCTACAACACTCCTGCAGCACAGACGCACCTACAGCACACCTGCAGCACAGACGCACCTACAACACACCTGCAGCACAGACGCACCTACAACACTCCTGCAGCACAGACGCACCTACAACACACCTACAACACTCCTGCAGCACAGACGCACCTACAACACTCCTGCAGCACAGACGCACCTACAACACTCCTGCAGCACAGACACACCTACAACACTCCTGCAGCACAGACGCACCTACAACACTCCTGCAGCACAGACGCACCTACAACACTCCTGCAGCACAGACACACCTACAACACTCCTGCAGCACAGACGCACCTACAACACTCCTGCAGCACAGACACACCTACAACACTCCTGCAGCACAGACGCACCTACAACACTCCTGCAGCACAGACGCACCTACAACACTCCTGCAGCACAGACAACACACCTGGAACAACAGGAAGTAGGATGACAGGATTAATACAACAACCTTTTCTGTGTGTGTGTGTGTGTGTGTGTGTGTGTGTGTGTGTGTGTGTGTGTGTGTGTGTTCCAGATGTTAGTCACATGATCCACATCATCGACACTGAGCACCCTTGGGACGTTTACTCCATCAGCTCTGGACACACTGAGGTCATTTCCTGTCTGGAGTGGGATCAATCAGGTAAGGGTTATTGATCTGGTTATTGATCTGTTCAGTGTTTATTGATCTGTTTATTGATCAGAGGCCTGTCTCACGAAACTGGATTTCGTCATAGCGAGGTAACTTCTGGATTAACTTCTGGGTTTTCCGTCTCACGAAGCTGGTTCACTTCTTAGCGGGGTACGTTGCCCCGGTAACTTATGCTGAACGCCTAACCTGCTCCGGAGTGAAATGGAAATGTAATGAACCTTATCAATCTCCTTTAGAGAAAACAAATGCGATGTGAAACACTTAAATGTCTTTAAGCATTTATTAAACAGAAACTTGGAATATTTCAATTGAATGGACAGAGCTCGTCTCCACAGATGGCTCGGAGGTCTGACCAGGAAAAATAGTTCAACATGAGTTTTATACATCAACAATTATTATTGAAATGTTTGCCCTTTCCCCCCCTGCTCCTCCTCAGTGTCTCCTTCCCTCCAGACAAGCCTCATGCTGTCTGGAGGATGTTGTTTGGCTGCGGCCCTGAGAGCAAGAGTGAGAGCACAGAAAGAAAACGAAAAGAACAAAAACAATACCGAAATCAACCTGTTATCGCTTCACACGGATGGCGCTGATGAGACTGGGTCAAGATGAACTGAACTCCGCTTTCAGAGTTCAGCTACACATTTAAGCAATAAGGTACGAGAGGCAGTACTGTGTCTACAATAATGTACTGTTCAAGGGAGTTGTTAGGCCCGACGCGCAGCGGAGGGCCTAACAACTCCCTTTATAAATGCGACTTTATAAATAGTAATAGTAAGCTGCCTTTCAGCACAAAATAGTTGTAGCCGGCAAAACGTTGTGTATCGCATTTCAGCGACAGAGAAAATAGTCCCGGGACGCACGGGACGCACATACGGGACTATAAAACGGACGAGCTGGTCAGTAAATCTGTGATTTACTGACCAGGCCGGTTGAAAGCAGGGTGGAGGATGACGCTCAGCCACCGATGTAAAGAAGTGCTCTCGCTGCTTCTGTCCGTCTTTTCTCCGTCATGTTTCTCCTCCATGATGTTTAGAGAACTCGCCTCGCGTCGGGAAATTACCGACGTAATTATGTCTCACTGGAAATGATCAGGATGTTGTGATGAAACCCTTTTCATTCCTCATCTTTAGGTTAGGGAGGAAGTGACGTGTGTGTTGTGGTTCGTTATGCTAGTGTGGGGGATGCTACGTGAGCTTGTTAGCTGTTCCGTTTGAGCTAACTTACTGCTAGCGAAGAGCCCCGTTGCAATACTGTGAACACTCAAGCAATAAACCTGCAAGTTAAGGAAACCAACGTCTGAGTCGTTACTGCGGACGTGACGACATCAAAGTTTACACCAAACATGTTTTTAACTGTCAAGCTTGAAACGACAACTAACGGTCGCGCAATTTAAATCTAGCTGTTATTTTAAGTGATCACTGATATGGAACGCTCTACATGTAAACAGGCTGTACAGTACTTTATGGCTGAATAAAATACACCCCGTGACTCACTCTCAACCAATCAGAATGCTTGATTTGATCTACCCGTATTATAATTAAGAATAAAGCACTTATGATAAATTTCCACCACACGGAGCAGGTTAAGTTCCCGGATAAGATCTCAGGGTCTAGAAGACGCCTACTGGCCAATCATTGTCTTGGAAAAACGGCCTGCCCATTTCTACAGAATCCCGTTGAGGAAGGAGCAGGATAGTAAGAGCAGCGCTCCAGAGAGCGTCTCTTCATCTGTTGCCTCCTCATGGCCGACATGAGAAGAAGAAAAGATGTCTTCCTCTTTAATGCACGATCAGCACCAACAGATTGCTTGTAAGTGTATGACAGTTTGAATTCACTGTTACCTTTTAACTTCCCCCATGTTCTTTTAGCTCCACTGGGGTTGCAACTGAAATGAGGTTACATTGTTAAAACGAAAAGATAATCAAAATAGGCACATACATTTGAGACAGTGATTTAATATTACAATCCCAGTAATTTATGCATTGACGGAGTCGGCGATTTTTCCCCACGATTCCTTGCGGCTTCTGGCTGCTGCAGCAGTGTTGCTTTTTGCTTGTATTCTTTCTCTATATTGTTCGTACATTCTTCAGATTATGGTTTGCTCCTCCGTTGTAAAACACGTTGCTCTCGGCGGCTTCTCCATGGTGCACAATGGAGTAACGGAGTTAACTCCGCCCCTTTTATGTGCACGAGCACAGATCTAGATGAGACCTCCTGGGTTCACTTAACGAGTTGATAACCGGCTTCCTGAGACCAATAAGAGACCGGACATCTGGTTAAGTGCAGCTGGATAACTGAGGGAAACCCGGGTATGTTAATCCAGCTTCGTGAGACAGGCCTCTGGTCATTGATCTGTTTAATGTTTATTGATCTGGTTATTGATCTGTTTAATGTTTATTGATCTGTTTAATGTGTGTGTGTGTGTGTGTGTGTGTGTGTGTGTGTGTGTGTGTGTGTGTGTGTGTGTGTGTGTGTGTGTGTGTGTGTGTGTGTGTGTGTGTGAAGGCTCCAGACTGCTGTCTGCAGACGGTGACGGGCAGATCAAGTGTTGGTCGATGTCGGACCACCTGGTGAACAGCTGGGAGAGCCTCCTCTCCAGCTCTCTGGATGGAGACCCCATCGTGGCTCTGAGCTGGCTGCACAACGGAGTGAAGCTGGCTCTGCACGTGGAGATGGTAACGTAGAACACGGAACCACCAGGAGAACGTCTTGAAGCCTTTACTGTAGTCCCTCGTAACCACCAGGAGAACGTCCCTCGTAGTTCCTCATACATACATACATACATAATTATATATATATATATATATACACTTGCGTATATCTGTCAGACAGTTAACGGTTCAATAAATCACATGTTCCTTGTCTCCTGTTGGTTCAGTCGGGTTCTACAAACTTCGGAGAGAAGTTCTCCCGGGTGAAGTTCTCCCCGTCCCTGACCCTGTTCGGCGGGAAGCCGATGGAGGGCTGGCTGGCGGTGACGGTGAGCGGCCTGGTCACCGTGTCGCTGCTGAAGCCGGGCGGCGCTCTGCTGACGGCCAGCGAGAGCCTCTGCCGGCTGAGGGGCCGCGTGGCGCTGGCCGACATCGCCTTCACCGGGGGAGGGAACATTGTGGTGGCGGCGACCGACGGCAGCAGCTCGTCTCCAGTCCAGTTCTACAAGGTGGAACCTCCTTCTCTTCCCGTTCTCTGAGCAAGAACCATAACCATGTTCTCTGACTAAGAACCATAACCATGTTCTCTGACTGCTACCAAGAACAATAACCATGTTCTCTGACCTCCACTAAGGAACCATAACCATGTTCTCTGTTCAGGTGGTCGTGAGCGTCGTGAGCGAGAAGTGTCGCATCGACACGGAACTGTTGCCGTCGCTGTTCCTGCGCTGCACCACCGACTCTCTGAGGAGGGAGAAGTACCCGGCGGTCACCCACCTCAAGTTCCTCACCAGAGAGAACTCTGAACAGGTAACGGGGAAAACCTGGGGAACCCGTAGGCCCAGGAACCAGTAGAACAACACATTTCATGAGTTGTGTTCTGACAGATCGGAGACCAGTAAAACATGAAGAACAGACCAGAGAGGAGTTGGTCACACAGAACCATCAGAACCTGACAGAAAACGTGTGTGTTGCAGGTTCTGCTGTGCGCGTCCAATCAGAGCGGCAGCATCGTGGAGTGCTGGTCTCTGAGGAAAGAGGGACTTCCTGTCAACAACATCTTCCAGCACCGATCACCAGTTGGTAAGAGACCACACGGGTTCCACTGGGCCCGGCTCAGTGCTGTGTGTTTGACCTCTGGTTCCACTGGGCCCGGCTCAGTGCTGTGTGTTTGACCTCTGACCTCCATCCTGTGTCCAGTGGGGGAGAAGCAGCCCACCATCCTGAAGTGGAGGATCTTGACCACCACCAACGACCTGGAGCGAGTGTCGGCCGTCGCTCTGCCCAAACTGCCCATCTCCATCTCCAACACGGACCTGAAGGTGGCGTCAGACACCAAGTTCTGCCCCGGACTCGGTGAGGCTCGGCCCGTCAGCTGTGTTAGTGTGGCACCGGGACCCGGTCTGAGTCCCTTTCTCCCCTGCTGCCAGGTCTGGCCCTGGCCTTCCATGACGGCAGCATTCAGATCCTCCACCGGCTGTCCCTCCACATGATGGGGGTCTTCTACGGACCCTCCTCCGGCCAGAGGCCAGGAGACGAGTCCGCCATCAAGCGCCAAAGAACCGGAGGCCCCGCCCTCCACTTCAAGGCCTTGCAGTTCTCGTGGACCTCACTGGCACTGGCCGGAGTCGACAACCACGGGAAGGTGAGAACGCGCACCTGACACCGGGCGGCACACGATCCGACATGAAGGTACCCGTGTCTCCTAGAGAACAGGAAGGCCATTACAAGGTTCCACGCATGGAGATGGGGTCAATAGGAACCAAGTGTTCTGACGTTGGTTCTTCGTGCTCCTCAGCTCCACATGCTGCGGGTGTCTCCCTCTATGGGTCAGGTTCTGGAGATGAACACGACACTGCGCCACCTGCTGTTCCTGTTGGAGTACTGCATGGTGACGGGCTACGACTGGTGGGACGTCCTGCTGCACGTGCAGCCCAGCATGGTGCACAACCTGGTGGAGAAGCTGCACGAGGAGTACATGAGGCAGAACCAGGCGCTGCAGCAGGTCAGAGCTCTGTTCTGTTCCATAGAACCGGTTCCACGTTTAGTTCTCTCATTTAGTTATTTAAAGACAAAAACAACGGCTTTCGCCCGTCATGGTTCTGGAAGCGCTACGTGACAATTCAACTGCTTTAACTCAGATTCTGCAGTTCCCATGATGCCTCAGTGTCGCCGTCTGATCCTCTCAGGTTCTGGCCACGCGCATCGTGGCGGTGAAGGCGTCTCTCTGTAAACTCTCCACGGCAACGGCGGCTCGAGCCTGCGACTTCCACGCCAAGCTGCTGCTGATCGCCATCAGCTCCACCCTGAAGTCGCTGCTGAGGCCTCACGTCCTGCACACGCCGGACAAGAGTCCAGGAGACCGGCTCACCGAGATCTGTGCCAAGAACACCGACCCAGGTGAGGCACCACACGGGTCCCACACGGGTGAGGTATCTCTAAACAGGTTAGGTATCCACACACAGGTGAAGTACCACACAGGTGAGGCAGACCCCTGATTGGTCCCTGTCTCCTCAGATATTGATAAGGTGATGATCAATCTGAAGACGGAGGAGTTTGTGTTGGACGGCCCGCCCCTCCAGTCCCTGCAGCAGCTCATCCAATGGGTGGGAGACTTTGTCCTCTACCTGCTGGCCAACCTGCCCAACCAGGTAACTAACCCTAACCAGGTAACTAACCATAACCACGACTACCTGCTGGCCAACCTGACTAACCAGGTAACTAACCCTAACCAGGTAACTAACCATAACCACGACTACCTGCTGGCCAACCTGACTAACCACAGACAAGACCAGAACACAAGAAACCACAGACAAGGCTAGAACCCAATATGGACAAACCCACTCAAGTTAAAAGCTTGTACTTGAGCTCATGAGAGGGGTCAGACCACAGACCAGTTCATGTGGTCTGGTCTCACCTGGTCTCACCTGGTCTCACCTGGTCTCATCTGGTCCCGGTCCGCAGGGCTCCGTGGTCCGGCCCGGGTTCGGCTTCATGCGGGACGGGGCCTCCCTGGCTCTGCTGAGGGAGATGCTGGTGATGATCAGGATCTGGGGTCTGCTGAAGCCGGGCTGCCTGCCCACCTTCACCGCCACCTCGGACAACCAGGACAGCATGCAGCTGCTGTTCAGGCTGCTGACCCGGCTGTGGCTCTGCTGTGAGGACGCTATGATCAGCTTATTGATCAGCTTATTGATCAGCTTATTGATCCACACCATCGTATAGAGACTACGATCACCTTATTGATTTTACAACATGTCCAGTCACCATGTTCACTGACTCACTGATTGACTGTGTCTCAGCCCGGGACGACGGACCCCCCCAGGACCCCGATGAGACTCTGATAGATGAGTGCTGCCTGCTGCCCAGTCAGCTGCTGGTTCCCAGTATGGACTGGCTCCCAGTTAATGACGGCGTCATCGTCAAGCTGCAGGGGAAACACCCGCTCAGGCTGCAGTTTGGAAAAGCCTCGTCTCTGCCCGGAGCCGGGTCCACTGCCCCGCTGGAGGTCTTCACCAGGTAACACGTGCAGGTTCAACACTCTGATGATCACATGTACAAGAACACGGAACACGTCTCATGCATCCGTCTTGTGTGTAGGAGTCCCAGCGCTCAGAAGATGGATAACCTGCGTTGTGTCCATATGGGCGTCTGTCCCACTGAGGAGAGCAAGGCCTGCACCAGGTAAGTCCACAGGAAGTGATGTCACTGCACACTCGCCTGGTTCACCAGGTTCAGCCTTTAAAAGTGAAATGTGTTAAATGTTGTGTGTGATGTGTTCAGGTGTGGCTGTGTGACGATGCTTCGCTCTCCAAACAAGACCAACGCAATGAAGCAGTGGGAGCAGCGCTGGATCAAGAACTGTCTGTGTGGAGGTCTGTGGAGGAGGATCCCTGCTCCTCTCAGCTGAACCCTGAACGCATCACCACCTCACCTGGTCTGTGGAGGAGGATCCCTGCTCCTCTCAGCTGAACCCTGA